>VXBL01000837.1:323833-366568 GCA_013400195.1 Aramus guarauna | reverse complement strand
TTTTTTTTTTTTTTTGAGACTCACCTGAGGCTGCTATCAAAAAGTTATACAGTTTTGGGTTTGTTGTTTTTTTTTAAACCTCTTGCTACTTGCCCTCAAAAAATGCAATTTGACAAAATTTGCAAATACAGCCATCTCAGGTATTCCATATGAAACACACAGGACCAAATTCTTTAAAATTTATGAAACAGCCAGAATTTCCATTAGCTTCATTTTATGATAGTTATACAGTCTTTGGATTTGGACCCAAGATGTCTCAGACAGAAGTCTCATCTATGCACAACCAATATTCCACTCATAAGAAGTTTAGCCTCTGCCTGTCCACTCAGCTTTATGCCTGCAGATAGGGACTATTTTTGCTTACATGTGCAAGTAGAAAGCAGCTCTGGTGACATTGTTTGGTATCTTTGCTTTGGAAGTGCACTGAAATTTCAGCATCGCAAATCCAGAGAAGATAAACATTAAATTGGCATCCTAAAAATATGGGAAATGATTCTTAAGGCACCCTTTGTTAACATTTCCACAGCATCTGTTGAAACTTGCACTTTGGAAACTAGCATGTGACCTATGACACAGCTCAACTAGAGAATTAGAACAAGATTTAACAACTCTGTTCAGTTTTGAGATCATTCAAAATGTATCTTCTTCAGATAATCAAGAGGATGTCTACTCCAGAAATTTGTTACCAGAGAATGGGTTACAATTAGACAACATAAGCTGAGAAGTTCTGATTTAAATATGAAGTACATCAAGGCTTAGACTTTTATCACTGTCTCGTGGGAAAATTACCACAAGATGCACTGTAAGTTCAGTGCAAACTGCAGAGAGCACATCCTAGGCACTGTTCTGGGTAGCTGAATGCTGTCTTAAAGAATACACTCAAAGAAAAAGTTTAACATGTTTACGGTACAATCACACCACTTCCTACTCCCTTTCTTGCTAAAAGGCATCGACTTGAACAGGATTCTATTACTGTTACATTATTTCAAAGTTTAACCACATACAGCTCCTTAAGTCTGAAAGCTGAGATAATAAATGCAAGACATTTTTTTTTCTTTGGTACTTAAGACTTCTGTCAACTACTGTAACTCAAGCACAATCTATTTCAGTATTAACAATAGCAAAAAAAAACCTCTAAAGTGACAAGCCATATCTGCCACTCAAAAGTACACAAGCTTTTAATATATTTTAAAAACTGACTCAAGAAGAAGAGAGAGAATCACAGGATTCCATCTGTCCCTCTTGACTATTTCTAAACAAGTTAACATTTGATTAACAGTTTTGCTTCAACACACTTTTTGGGTTGGTTTTTTTTGTTCTTTCCCACCTACACTGTGCTTCAAGTACAATAGAAGCAGGATGTCTTGCTTTAATCTCCTCTGTGCCAAAAGAGGAGTCAAGTAGTCACTTTATTCCCTCCACTTACTCAAACATTGACAAAGCCATGTTGGAGAAAGGGTAAAAATCCATAGACTTCTTTATGGTAACTGCAAAGAGGCTAGCACAAAGATTCATAATCACTTGCTTAAGGAAGCAGTGCAACTTTGTTTTCTTTCTTTTCTAAGCAGTTACTGGATGGAGAAAAGGCAGAGTTTAACTCTGCCTGGGAAGAGATAATATGATTTCAAAAAAATTAGCAGCTATCAGTTGAGGGGCTGTAGCTTTCTATATAGGCTACTCCACCCTTCCCATGTTGCTAAGTAGAACTGTGTCACCTATATTGAAAACAATGAGAAATGCTGTCTCAGTGAGAAATGATAAAGTGAAGATACATTAAAATAGAGAGTGTGCTTGAAACACTTCAAATATCACAGACTGGAAGAAAAACTTACCAGTTTCTTACTCCTCAGCACAGTTACTTCTGTGAAATCAATACTGCTGTACAAATGAGAGATCAGAGTTTCATAGCTTTTTCTATAGAAGTGCTTCATCCATCTCAAAGCTGAACTCCACTGGTGACCCTACAAGCAGAAGGAAAAGACAGGGAGAGTCTAGAACACATCACAGACAGGAGTCTCTTATCCAAACTAAAGAACTGGCAGACAGCAATGAAGACAGATATGAATCTTGTTAATTTTATTATTTCTGTGGGGGCTGGGGTACGTTAGTAAATCTACTCAGAGGGTAGAGAGAAGTTTGTGTTCTCTTATCCCCATGAGTGAGAGGAAAGAAGGATAAAAACCATGTTGGAATCTCTTAGTGCCTCTTACAGAGAAAGAGAGGGAGGAAGACACCATGACAATTAGTGCCCATAATTAATTCCTTAGCAGAAGGATGCACATTTTGCTGACACACACTGGGGATGAGGATTCTTGCTAGTCGCAGAGGATGCACATACCATCACTTTTTCATGATGAAACTTAAAGCTCTATAGGGCTTTAACTTCAGGTTGCATGTATTCTTCAAAGACGGCAAGACAATGCAAAAGTAAAGATGACTGTATAGTCTAAAAATAGCATTGTATTGTTTCTGGTCCTGGGGAAACTTTCCTTACTCCCACACCAAAGGTGAAAAAATTACTGAAAAAAGCCTGTCCTGATAAGGTGCAATTATGTAGATTACTCTAGTTGCTGCCAGGATATCAGCTATATGATAAGCATTCCTTTGAAAGAACAATGTGCAATGGAAATGAAGCACAAGAAGTTGGCTACCACAGACTGGCAGACCTAGTTGTATACTGCTGTAAATGGATGGGCATATCTTGGATATAAAATTATTTTTATTCACTGAGAGAAGGTCCTGAATTTGTCATTTCAGCTTCCTTGTTAAACTATTAATTTTCAAATAACATGAGTGACAGAAATAGAAAATTGCAACTTTTTAAAAGCCAGCTTTCTGATCACTTCTCAGAACCTCCAGCTTTAGCCCAATATTCTCCTCTTTATGTCTTTCAAACCAAAAAAGTAAAACATATCCAAGGTACATAAGGTAAAAAGGTATAGGCACAGCTACATCTTTATTGAACATAGAAACCTTTACCGAAATTTTCTGACACACAGCACATAGGCTGCTAATGCACACATCTAATTGCACTAGTCTGCATTTTGGTCCTGCAAGAAAAAGCTATGGAACATAAGTGTCAACCTATAGATGCAGAACACTAACTTACCAGATCACTAGGTCAGCACAAAACAAGTATTCCTTCATAAGTTCACTGTTTTGACTTTCCAAGACAGTCTGCGCAAGTAACTTGCAACAAATATGAAGAGTTTATCTCTGCCATCTGTTATGATGCTTGATTTCATTATTGCACAATGGTAGGGTCCTTCAAGTTTAGTTGCAGATTTTGCACACTAAACTTTCTCAGAAAGAAAAAGCTAAGCCCAGTTCTAAAATAAGCAAACACAAACTACGTAGGCTTCCATTCAGGTCAATCATTCTCCTCAGGTCTTAATGCTTTAGATTATTACTTTTCCCCACTATTTTCTATCACACAAGTTTCAAGTATCACACCAAAGAGGGGAAAAGGATTTTTAATTTGTTTAGTCATTGCAAATAACTACTTCCATTACACCCATTCACTCCTCACCTGGTGGTCTGCCAGCAGCTACCTAAGGGTTCCATAACATATACAGAAAGAAAGCTTTCCTCTAAGCAATTCCAGTTTCAAATGTATGTGTTTGTTTCCCATAGAAGCTAGGAAAAATCCTGACAGATGGAAGAACCAGTAAACAGCTTCAGCCCTGGAAATGCTGCATATTAACCCTATGTCAAGCAGAGATTACAGCTCCAATTTCATAATCTGCCTCTGAAGAGCTACTTCTGACAATGCTGCAGGGCCTTGCTCCAGATTTCTCTGTTTAGAACTTACCTATACACAGACTTTGTGTCTGTGCCACAAGTTGTAACATATCATTTTTACAGAATATGGGAAATTACTTAATATGACTTCTTATTGAAGCCATTATAAGTGAATGGATCAGAGTGCCTTGTTTTAGAAAGTATGAAAAAATTATTAAGCTCTACACAGTGATGTTTCTATTACTTTAGGATGTTACAGATGAGCGTGTCTTGGCAACCAGAAGTGTGACTTATTCAAATAGTTTTAATAGAATGTAAATCCATTTAATTAGAATACAATGTAAAAACTATGATAAAGTTAAAGCCTCTGTATTTTCCATGACAAAAAGATTTTATTAATCTAATGCAAAAGTTAAGTTTTTATTCACTTCACACTTAACTATATTTGTTCAAATTTTGATTGGTTTGCTAACAGGAATTCTCTTTGGTAACTGAGATTATTTAAAGCACAAAATTCTGAAGTCTTGTAACACCTGATGTTTTTTTTCAAGGGGAATTAATTGAGAGATTCCTTTTAGTTAATAGGATGCTAAGTAGCAGCTAGCTCCTTCTTGTCTAGCATGTAAGTGGATTTTGTCTGCTCGTAAAATACTCTTCCAATCACATTCTGGTGAATAGTTTTATTCTTCTGTAGTGAGTTTATTTGTTTTTTTCCAGCACAGTAAATTAACATAGGCAGTGTGTTTACCTAACAATGATGACATTCCTTAATGTCATCCTAGTAACAAGGAAGGAAGACAAGTTGTAGCTCACGAGCTTCTGTTTGCAAATTTCTTGGGTTTGACTACTTGTTCTTTTTAGCATAAAAAACTTTTGGTGAGACTACAAGCATTGCTGTACCACTAGAATTATTATACTAGCATAAATTCTATTACCCATATAGTAATAGAGCTTTGACTTCCTAGCCCAGAACAGACCAATCTGCTATGAACACCACCTTTACCAGTGTAACAGCATCACAATGGGAGAAGTGCTGTTTCAGGTGCAATGGTGTAGTTTGGAAATGAACATTCCTTGCATAGACAGGCCCTCACTAGAGGTATTAAATGACAGGTCTAAATTTACCCTGGAGGTCATAAATACTGTGGGAAAATAAAATCTGGCTTACTAATTATTAGTTACCACTGTAAGCACACACAGTTTTCTTTATCATTAAAGAAACAACACATATGAAAGACCCTTAGAAGATGACAAACAGTAACATCTAACATGCAAATCAGTGTCCCAGGAGTTTTAATCTTTTGGGGCCTTCTTCATGAGGACAGCTGCCAGCTACAGATGCTTGGCTGACTAATTGGCACTAGCAATAAACAATATTTGAATTTGTCCAGAGAAGGAGCAGAGGGTCTGAGAAAGGCTTATCAACACATGTTCAAAAAAATTAAAAAAAAATCTGGTATGCCTCTATCTTTATTCATATTATCTGTGTGACTAATTTCTACCTCTGAAAATTGCACTAACACCGAAGTGGTTTATAATGCTCTAGACACTATCTAAATGAACCTTAGCTATTGGCAGATTATAAAGCAGGTATAGTGTACAAAAATAAAAGAAACTGCTACTATAATAAGGGATACTATACACTTGGGGCTTCATAAAGCAATTTTGCATCCAGGCCTGGCCAGCTTACAAGTAAATAGAACTTTTCATCAAAAAGATTGCTAGATTGTTTAGCAATATGCCAGCCCCTGAGCTACAAGACAATCTATCCTATCTGTAACACTGATACTGCTACAAAGAAGTTGTTCTCTAACTTCTTGACAAAAGATATCAATCTTACATTTCGCAGGAGCTATTACCTGACTTATCTGAAAGTATCCATATGCCTCTTTCAGAGATTTTAAAGAATAGAGTTACTGGGAAACAACAAACAAAACTGGATTAGACTTCCCTTGCATTTAGACAGGTACTTTCCTGAAGGATTCAGGGGCAAGCTAGGTTGTCAAATTGAAGAAAATTACTCTAAAAATCTCAGGAAAAGAAATGAAGTGATGGACAAACAAGTTGCAAAAGAACCTGGAAGAAGGAGGAGGCTGAAGAAAGCAACAAAAGTGCCAAGGAATACAGAGGATTGAAATATAGGATATGTGTGTGCAACAACAATTGTTTTAAAAGCTTCTGAATATAAAGTTAACAGCTGATAGTGTACTCACTAGGACTCGCAACTAGACTAAAAAGGAGAGCTCACAAGATATTGAGTGAGCCAGTGAGCCAGTAAGACAGATGGCTGGTGAAGGAACTGACACTGCAAGAGCTAGAACATTCAGTAGAGAGGAAAAACAACAGCTATACCCATGAAGGAACTGCTGCCAAGCACATAAGTGAGAGGAATCATGCAATTTCAACAGTTCCTATAAAAATGTGAATGATGTGCTGAACTGCAGGCAAGGTATAAGGAAGGCCTCAAGCCTGACAGTTCAGCATCCGTGCGGAAACAAAGAGACAATGGAATGATTAAAAGGTCAAGTATTACCTAAAAAACCAACAGCAAATAGTTCAGAGATGTGTAAGTGATTTCACAAGCGAATACAGAAAATGCTCAATAGACATAAGCATTGACAAGAAATCTATTACGTAGAATTCATTTGCAAAAAGCTAAATCTTAGTATTCAATATGAAAAACAGTGTCAGAAGCTAAGAATTGTGAAACAATCCCCCCCCGCCCCCCGATTTAAAGTCTGTCTACTAAGAAGAAAATAGTTTCCACAAAGCTTGCATTTCTCACAGCTACAGATTTACTATCAGTAAGATTCCAGACATTCGTAACAGTCAAGTACAATACCTGTATCTTGAGACCCACTTAATATTTGCAATCAAGTTCCCATATGCTTTCAAATAACTTTAGTACAATCCACTTCACGTTTACAGAAAAACCCTAGAAAATTTGGCCATAACATATTCTTGGAAATAGAGTGACTTAAATGTACAGGGGGTGGGGGTTGCAGGAAGAACAAGTTTGAGAATAGAACAGTTTTACATGCACAGAGGGAGGTGTCCTGAGGCCTCATCAAAAGTGATCTCAAATTTTATTAGCACTTAATACCATCATAAGAAATAATAGTTCTGACAAAAAAGGAGATGCGTAATAATATCCAAAATAGGCACCCAAATAAAAAAATAGTTTCTACATTGACAACCGATTAGCCAATTTGCTTTTTCTTACTATTTTTCCAGCCCGTTACTGCTGCCAATCATTGATAACAAGAGGAAAACTGCATCCTTCTTTTGATTTCTGTGATGGTGTTTCTGTATTTAGGGTTGCATTACCACACAGATATAAACTTCAGTACAGGCTGTTTTCACGAAACATGTATTATACAATATTAAGAGTGTTTAAGCTGTACAGCTCAAGTAAAAGAGCTCATTGTTGAAGACAGCTCTTCCAAAATTCTAAGCTGTCCTGAGACTTTCACCACTACTACAGAAGAAAAATGGCTGTAGCATGAACAAGTAAAATATTAAAAATCCTGTCAAATTTCTTATAGAATAAGATTATCTTTCTGGTATTCAGAAAATTAGATTACTTTCCAAGATGCAGAAATATTTTTAATACACAGGCCAGGCAACCTAATTAAATAAACAGTATGGGATGGCTCCAAAACATTATAGATCACACATTAATGCAAAAAGGCAACATAATTATGAAGTACCCATTCCAGACTTTTGGGTACATAAAATAGATTTAAACAAACCACTAATGTAATAATGAGTATAAAAATGATCATCAGAATGACAAAAATAAGTCAGTGTAACTGACAAAAACTAATTAATATGCTTATAGTTCAGAGAAAAAAAAAGTTTAAGAGTCATCATTGGCAAGACTACCTAATTCTACTGTTAATCAAGCTACTTTAAAGAGGCAGGTAGTACAAGTCTTCAATGAAACCATTCTCCTTGAAAACTATAGGGAACTTGTATGTCAATTGGAAGCCTCTTCCATTAAGTGGAAGCAGGCTCACAGAGAGACAATAGAGCTCAAACAACCCCACCTGTCAACCTCACTAACTTTCTACAAAAACATCAGAAATTAAAACACACTTTAATGGCATTTCCCTTCTTCAGGCCATCTCAAGTTTTCCTTTCCTAGCTTTTTGTTGTATTCCATCTCTGCTAGAAGGCAGCAGTAACATGAAGCAACAGTGAGAGGGCAGGAAAGCCATTGCTGCTACAAGGAGATGCCAGAAGGTCAAACAGGTCTCATGAGCAGCTCTTCTACATCCCAGAGAGGATTACTATCTCTCCCATGTAGCGCTCACTTAATGCGGTCAACTTCTGCCAGGCTTACATTCAATCCTCTGATTCCATACATTAGCCACTTCCCAGTTTAGGAGCTGGTAGAAGTGCGCTAACAGTCAGCAAGCCAGCCAGGCAGTTTGGCATAAATAAGATAACAGGACTTATTCATCATAATCAGTAAGACATCAATTAGGGCACCTTTCTCCTGGTTTAAAAAAATAGACTATGGTACTAAAAGTTTATATTGGAAAGATATAAGTAAGGTAAAGCAAAGCTGTTCCTCAAGAGAGCACTGACACTTCTGAAGCTAACATTAGATACCTCCAAACAACTATAACATTGAGAAGAATAACGTACAGATTACACTTCATCTGGAGAACACCAACTGAAGTTTCACTCTTCACCAAAGCTAGACATCTGACTCCTAGGAACAGGAGAGTCTTTCTTTTATGAAAGCGCCTCACAGTACCAACCGCCACCATCTTGTACTCTCCTCAGCCTCACAGCCTCCACACAGCGCTGCCCTCGCTTCTGGTTGGTGCTTTCCCACCCTGTCTCCGCCTCTGCTGCCGAGCAGCCAATCAGAGCGAGGGTGGCGGGAAAGCAGGTTTTCCGCTACCGCGTTTGTTGAAGGGTGAGGGCGCTATTGCAGCTTCCTCACAGCCGGCGACGACCCGTTCGGTTTCTGAACGTCCAGTCTTCTCAGGGGAGGTAAGCCTTCCTTTGTTCATCTTTTTTCTTCGCCTTATCACGCTAGCCTTGCAGAAGAAGAAGGAAAAAAAAAAAAGGAAAAAAGGAGAGAGAAAAGCTTGGATGAGTGCAGGAATAGTGGCAGCTGAGGGAGAGACTGAGGAGGAGTGGGAGGTGTGAGGAGGGTCAGTGAGAGGGAAGGTGTGGCCTGCCGTTGCTGGGCTTCCTGGGTCACTCTGCTCCTCAGAGTGTGGCTTTGTTTTCGTAAAGCTCTCAGTTCTGTTTCTCCAGTGTTGTTGGAAGTTAACCCTGCTAGGCAGCATAGAGCAAAGGTGTTTCAATGGCAGTAGCTTTTTTAAAATAATTAAATGTTTTACTAAATAAGCAATATTTTTAATAGGGACATTGTGTAAAACACTAAGGCTTTGGTTTTTTATTGGTGTGCAGATCCTTACCCACACTGTATCAAATTGGGATTAAAGCAACCTGGTTACTGTTTTTTTTGAAAGGAAAGGCCTGAGGCAAGATATCGGGCAGGTGTGCCCATTTGCAGTGCATCTCATGAATGACTAGCCTGTCTCACAAAACATGGAGTTAGTCAAAAGGAGCAACAGATGATAAGTAAGCTATACAGGGCATTTTCTTCCTGCTGAATTTACTGAAAAATAAAGGAACTGCAGTCTGTGTGCCATCCTCTTCCCCCCCCCTTAAGTGTGAAAACCTGTAAGTTGGGTAAGCACTCTTGGGCCTTGAGGGTAGGCTGGTGAGAACTCTTTCATGAATCTCTGTATCAAATTTTATTGAGACAGTGGATTTTAGGAACTTGGGATCAAATTGATTAAGTATTCTGTGTTGTGTTTGCTCAAGGGGCAGGAAGGAAACATTAAATTACACCCACTTGAAGTTACTTGCTAATGAATAATGTAATTATACACTAGGGTATTAGAAGGTTTTTACATTAAGTCCCTGATGTTTTTGTTGTCTCATAAGAATCATCTATGTTTAGATAAGCTAGAATTAACATTGCCTCTTTAAAAAGTCTATATTTGTAACTGGTGTAAAGCGAGTTTGTGTTAAGAAAATAACATGTTTAAATTATCAGGGCAGGTGGTAGCAGTAAAAAGCCAAACACTTCTACATTAGATGTCAAGCACATCTTTTAAAGGCAAGAGTTCCTTAACAGATGCTTGGTAGACTTCTCCATGTAGTTCTCATCACAGCATGCAAAAAAGTCTGATGATTCTACTTTTTCTGTATGGCAGTTCAGGGAACTAATGGAAACTGACTTTCTGCTGTAATAACTGTATGAATTGGCCAAAGCTGTCATTTCAGTTTTACATTTGAACATAAAAGTATAAGCAACTACTATACTGCTAAATTCAAATATCCTCAAAGAAACTCTAATAACAAAACAACTTATTCATGTCTTTGGGACAAAGAATTGTGCTGAAGGGAGAATTTTGGCCTCGGTATTCTGTATTTTATATTAAAATTCAAAGTTGTGAGCACTTCAAAATATATAATTCAATTCCATTTTGCACAGCAGTTTCTTTTAGGAAGTGATTCCTGCAGCTTGTGTTAAAGCAAAGTGATACCATCCTAGTCTACTTAAATAACAAATGGCTATGTTCTGTTTTGCAGTTGTATAAATTATCAGTTGGATGCATATTCTATTGTTGTCTTTTTTTCCACCCATGTCGTGTTAGCTCAAGTCATTTACATAGATTCAACCTGATCTGGTTACAGGAAAAGAAAGGTGCGAGGGATTGCTGCATTTTTCTTTCAGGCCAGCTCATTGTTCTGGCTCTAATCTACTGTCACTAGCAACACTCCAAGCTCACATCAGAAAGGAACTAGCAAGGAACTGCTCAGTTCTGGCTCAGAAAGACTAATATGTAAATAAAAGAGGTGCTAAACCCCAAACTGGCCCATGGATAGTGCCAATAAATGTAGTAGAGTTAAGCTTTGTCATTTAAAGTAGATTTCTTCAATAGATTTCTTCATTCTGTTCTAAGTTACCTCTTGCCTTGTTCCTCCCCTGGTAGAAATATAGTGTGAGGAGTCCCAAAACCTTCAGTGGCTGTAGTTTTGGTTCTGAGCATATGAAAACAGATTTTTAAGAGCTTGGAGCCAGGTTTTCAAGTGCTTGGCAGCTATAATTGAGGACAGATTTTCAAAAGAGGTTAGCGCTGACTGTTCTGAGCTCTTGTGAAGATTTGTCCATTTTGATTTTGTGCCTAACTGAACTGATCTGTTGAAAATAATGTCCCTATAGCTATACATGACATTCTTAGAATGCCATAAGAGCAATAATAACATGTACCAAAAAAAAAAAAAAAAAGGCAGCAAGCTACACAGCAGCCCCCGCTCAGTTCAGTACCCCAAAGCTGCCACCCAGCACAGAGTGAGATAGCGTTGAGCTCTTTGGTGTGTGCATACAAATAAATTTCTAAGTTGAGACCAAATTTAACAGTGAAAGTAACTGTTGTTATGCTACCTCTATTCTGGCTGTGTGTTTATTTAAAGTGTAAGCTTTTGTGAAAGGGAGGCTGCTAGTTACGAGTGCAAAATGTTGTATGTGTTTGGGAAAGTACAGGAGTGAAAGGCTTTAATTAAAATTTACCTTTAATAATATTGTGAGTTCTGAGATACCACCACTGCTTCTAGAGTTGTGCTGCATTCTGGCCTTGAGGCTGGGATAAATGTGATTCCCTTTCACTGTAATCAATGTTGCAGTTCTCACTGAGTTTGATTTAGCAGTGGTGAGTCCTGTATTAAAATAGTTGCAGTACAAACAAAATGGATGTTTTGTGTTGAAATAAGTTTTTTCTAACTGGCATCTTTTTTACTGGCAGAGCTATTACAGGGTAGTAATTTTGATTCATGTGGTCTTTCTGGCTAGTTATGTAACTTATTATTGCAGATTCAGGCACTGTAGAAGAGCTTTAGTTATGTTTCTGAATAATTCCTTTAATTTGAAATTAATTTAATTGTCCATTCTTGCAATGTTTTGCCCTTGTCTTTGGTCTCTTAAAAATAACAATGATTAGCTATTGAATAGTTAATTAAATTTTACATGGTTGGAGATTAGTTTGCATTTATGAAAAGTACTTACTGTAGTTACGTGAATTCTGTATAAGTATTTAATATTTTACTCGTATTATCAGGACACAAATGATAATTAAGAATTTGCAAAGTTTTTGTAAATGGATGTTGAAGTAACTTCTGTGCCGAGTCAAGCTAAACAATGATAGATTCCTTAGGTTTAGGTATATTTTTTTTCTTACTTCGTTTGTAATCCCACAAACTTTGCAGTGCTCCATTAGTGAATAGAGCCTGTGCATTATGTGCCTGTTTTGCCAAGTGGGAATGTCGTGTGAGATTCCTTGTAAAATTTTCTAGTCTTTCTTCTGTAGAAGCAGAAAACCAAATATAGATCAAATTTATTTGATAGAAAATTATTTGTTATGGAAAATGTAAATCCTCTGTTTTAAATGGAGGAGATATCAACATGATGGTTTTCTAATACTTTAGTATGCCTTTGGACAAAACTTCTTTTATACACAGTCTCCATCACTTGATGCCAGTATAAACCCAGGGAAAATGAGCTATTAATTGTTGCAGCTGAAGAAACAAACCAATAATTTTCTGTAGACTTTTGAGGGAAAAAGACAAAACAAATCAGAGCTGTATTTTTGCATGCATTGTGCTTCTTTAGTGCTGTGCTTGCACAGTTTAAATACGGACTTTAAATAATCCAGATTAAGCAGACTATAATGCTGTAATTCTTATGTAGGAAGCATGAGACACCTGTCTATATGTTAGTGTTGCACTTATAGAATAGCTGAGCGAACCTCAGACAAACAAGTGAAAATAAACTCAAAATGGCTAAATTTAAGTCAATAACTCTCAGAGCAGTAAGATTCAGAAACATTCAAATAAAGGTGATAAGGGAAAAGAGATGAATTGTTAAGATAACTGCTTTACAGACCTTTCATAAAATTGAACTGGAGACTTAAGAAATCATGCTGTTTCTAGCCTGGCAGCATTAGCTGGAACAAATTCTAGGCTTTAAAAAAAACTAAGTAAGTTGGAATAGTAAAGTGATTGTACAGGTTGAAAAAACTTGCATGAAGAGAACTGCGCATAAACAGTGTGATCACTGTGTGAGCTCCAGGTACAGGTCCTTCCATTTTGCTTCAGAGACTATGTGGTTGAATGGAGACTGTGTTTTACTTGCAACTTAGCTGTGATGATATGACATTCTGTTTTGTTTGTGTCAAGTGCAAGCAAGTTTAATTTAAAAGATTTTGGTTGGACTTTGAGAAATGTTCTTTGTTAGTATGGACATGAAGTTCTGGAGTTTCACTTATCCTTCTAGTGTTGCATACATGCATGCTAATAAACACATGTAATATGTGGTCTGAAGTCAGAGTGCCATATAGACTCTAAAATTAATCAATATCAATTTCATGTAGCAGTTGCTAATGTTTCATCTTGTGTAGTTGTTGTTTTTTTAAATGTAGAACTGGAACACTAATATTGCAACACATAGCCTGTACATATCTGTAGATCAAGGAAAGCTATTTTCCCAGACAAATCATTGGGTGAATGCACTTTCTCTCTGTCTTTTATGGTATGTACACAGTTGTCACAGTGGTAAATACTTAAGGTTGTGAAAGGGTATGTTTTATAAATCTTCCCTCTTTCATCCTAAAGACTGAAGATATTCAAAATTTGTAAAAATATCTGTCACAGAAGGCTAGAGAGATCTCCCAGCAGCCGCAAGCCTCATTTTGGACAAAAAATGTTTGATGTGCTTATGATGAGACTCAGCTTCCTTTGTCATGCTTTCAGGAGGGATAACTTAGCTCTGGTTTACATCTGTATCCCTTGAATGCCCTTCTGCAAATGAAGATTTAATTTGGTGAGGTTAATATAGTGGATCTGATTCAGCTTGCACCTCACTGACATTGTGAGCCTATTATGGCTCTCCAATTACAATTACAGGCATGAAGGGTACGCACCCAGAGCAATGTGGCAAGAATTGTAAATGAGGTAAAATGGGGAAGAAAAAAATATTACACTGATATCTATCAAAAGGCCATTTTTCATAAGTGGCTACTTTGAAAGAGTCTCCAAGAAGTGTTAGGGCTAAACATTACTGTGCCATCACCTGTTTATCCAGGCTACAGACCGGAATTTGTCTCATATGCAGATCTCTCTAATTTCTATAGTTCCATGTATTGCATAGCACTTGTACTGAAACAAGGTCAAGCAGTTTGGTATCATAATGTTTATTTAATTTGTGAGAATAATGTGTAAGCTACACTTCAAAAAAATCTTATACGGAAGCGTATTCTCTGCTTTAGTTTTAATGTGCTTTCAGTTTTGCAAATCAAATATTTAGTGTCAGATGATTTATTTGTGCTCTAGAAAACACAAATATTTACTAGCATTGGTATAAAAATCAATGTAACTGTCTTCTGTGGTTTAAGGTATTAGAAACTAACTTTGTGTGCCTTTCCAAAATGTCTTTTCTCTTGTATGAGTAAAATTGTGTAAGACTGACTGTTATGTGATCCTACAGGATACATTTTTAGAGAAATTCCTACCTGCTGTAGGATCACTTCACTGAGACTATTCTTAATGTGCCACAGTAAACTAAAAGCATTAGAGGAAGTAGAGAGATAGTAACTGTCAATAGGGGGCAGAGTCCATATACATTACATCTGCAGTCTCAAATGATTTAATACTGCTTCAAAAGTATATTTCCATTCTGAAGAAAAAAGAGACCCACAGAGGACTGGTGGCCAGAGAAAATGGAATAAACCTGAGCAGCAAGGAGATATGTGCAGTAAAGAGTGAAATCTAAGAAAAATGGCAAAAGCTGCATGTTCTTTTCCGAGAAGGTATATCTTGAGGTACTTCTAACAAAGGAAGGGATCCAATGGAATATAAATAGTAAGACTGCCAAGTGGCAGAATAGCAAGTAATAGCAAGTTTCATTTAGATGATTCAAGATGATGCAAATCAGTGCTGCTACATACAGGTTTTAGCTGCATCAATTCCTTGCTTTAGTTGACTGTGCAGGGCTGCTTGAGGTGCTAGTACCAGTGCAAAGGATATAGTGAAAATGCATTTAGCAGGAGGGAAGAAGTGCAAAACAGTCCTGCACAGGTTCACACTGGCTGAGTCAAAATTTCTGTGAACACATGAAAAATGGGCTTGCACATAGTTTAGTTACTTCTTGCCATTTGGTGTAGTTTATTAAATTATTGAATGTCATCTTGCATTTAAATCTGCCCCGTTTTCTGCTCTGGTTTGCTTTAAAACCAGAAAAATTCACTTAAATGTTCTAGGTGCTATGGAGACAGTGCTGATGTCAGAAATGTTTTCAGTGGAGGCCTGGAAAAGGGAAACAGATGGCTGCAGTTACTGTTGAACGTGGTTGGTTGTTGGTGCAGAACATGGAGCAATGGAGTGCAGTACAGAATTGCTGAGCTAGCAGAGGATGTGGTAGACCATTGGGAAGGCAGTATAGCTTGTGGAGAGGCAGAGGCTGTTTACGCCCCGCACTGTTGTTAATGAAACTCAGTTTCTTTGTGTCCCATTGTGTCCACACAGGGCTGAGCTCAGGTGTCTGTATTATTTGCAAATTTGGTCCAGATTACACTGCCTGTTCAACTCTGGCTTTTCTTCTGTCCCAAGTATATGATGAAGCATTTTTCTGGTACTTGGGTTGTCTTGATCTTTATAGACCTTTATTTTCTAGGTGGTTTCTCAACTCATGGGGCTTTTATAAGAACTGATGAGACAGGGGTGAACAGATGGTATAGGTGTGGCTTGAAGTGCCAGTGTTAATGAAATAAATGCTTGTTTTTTCTTAAGCATTTAACTCTTGGGTGATATTAAATGTTGTTGCCATTAATAATGTGCCACAGTATCTTGCACTGAACTGGAGCAAAACCAGAAACAGAACTACCAAAAAAGGCTTTCCAAATACCAGACTTCTTCCTCATTGTGAGGGAAAAAAACCCTCCTCTGTGAACCTTGAATCCAATTTTGTGCAGTTAACATTAATGCAGAACTCTGCTGCTAAGGTCATTTGCTTGGTTCTTGAGTTGGCCACCCAGCATGGTTTCCCTACGTGCCTCCTAACTATACTTGTGACAGGACCTTTCTCGCTACTTCCAAATGAAGCTGCTCTAGTTATGGTCTGCTTGGCCTTATCTATTGCCTCACTTGCTGTTAGTTTTTATTCTGAACTACAAATGAGTGATCAAAGTGTCTTGATTGTTTTTTATCAAGCTTTCTAACAAGCCCCTTTTGTTTTAACATCCCTTGTGTTTAGAAGAAGCTGCCTCCAAGTATCCCTTAAAGTCAACTTCCTTCCTTTCAAGACTATCCTTTTAAAACTTTCATTTGCTGTGATATTTATAAAGCCTTTACAGTGATTAAACAGTGCTTATCATGATGTTCAAAATCATCTTGTTACTTGTACTTTCCAGTCACTCTGTGCTGTTTAAAAAAAAAAGAAAGAGTCTGTAAACTCTTCAGTGCAGATACTGTTTTTTTATACAAGTATTTAACACAGCAAGACCCAGAAATCCAGGCAGGAGCCTATAATACCAGCTTGAGAGAGAAGAAAATAATGTTTCCAGGTATAAATTATTTTTTTGATAGGAAGGTAAGTGTAAGGTGCCTTCAGGGATCATTTCTTCATAATGAAATGTGCGTTAATGCTAACAATATGCAATCATTTTTAATCAGACTGACATGTCTACAATGCAGAGAACAAGGGGTTTTTTTATTAATGGTATTTAGGGCACCAGTAGCATTTACCCAGGCTAGAATGGGCTATGTGACACAATGATTCTGTGCTCGAAAGCTACAATTATTCTGTAAACTTAAAAATCCAGAATTCAAGATGAGAAGAGGTCGAGAATTTCTGCATTTGATTGGCTCAGGCTGAAAGCTGGAGAAAAAACGGTTTGCCTTTTATGTGTTCTGTCAGCTACAACAATGCTAACCAAGGAAAGTGTCATCTCCCTAGAGTCTCTTTTCAGACAAAAGTACTATAGGGCAATAATGCATCTCAAAAGCAATTCACGATTGGAAAAAGGAGTGTTTTGCATATAAATGTTTCTAATGGAGCTATGAGCTTCAGTCTTGTACTCTATTACTTTGAAAAATACCATGTGAATCCCTGTAGCTTTTAGTGATTCAAGACATGAAAGGTGTTGTTTATTTTAATTTGTATTATGTTCCTTATAAAATATTAAATAATCCTTTGACATCAAAAAGTATTATTAGGTCTTTAAGACTACAGAAATATTGTTCATAACTTCAAAAGCTTAAGTTGCTAATGGTTGACATATGTAAACCATGATCAGCAGAGAACAATTCTTACTGGTCTCCTAGATAGAAGTATGTAGAATAAAATTTGTATGAAGTACATACTTCTACCAATATTGTTCACCTGATTAAATTTTTTAAAAAAAAGTCATACTTCACAGCCCCAAATAAGTGGCTTATTTTTTTTTAAATTTTCTCTTAATTTTTCTCTCTGTATCATCTGTCACTATCATTTGGGCCTATACAGCACAGATTTCCAGCTCATCTCTTCAGCCATGGGGAGTAGACTCCCTGACTTTTTTTTATTTTAAGAGAATTAAGATTCATATAATTTGCTGGAACCTTAGAAGAAAAAAGTATGTTAGGGGTTGTTAATCTTAAGTCTGTTAGATCAGCATTAAATTAAAAAGAATATTAGAACTTTTTTCTCCTGTATTGCAGAATTGTATTTGATTGTTTATCTTGATGCCATAGCCATCCCCAACTCTGCCCACCAAGTCTACCATCACAAAAATGAAGCAGTGCTGAGATTCCACTGCCACGTGCGCTTGACACAAAATGTTGACTTTCTTGGAAATCTCCTAAGTGTATATACAAGCTGAGATTGGTGCATAGATTTTTCAAACCAAGGGAATATTTTAATGCTTGTATTAGTTTTTTCAAATTCTGCTGTTACAAAAAAGTATTCTAATACTTTGTTTAGTAAAGCAGGAATAAATGATAACCNCAAAAAAAAAAAAGTAACCTATGTAATACATGTTCAGGATTGCTGTATGCTACAGGGAAGGGCTACTGAGACTAAAACAAGAACTGACGGTGGAAGAATCTGTTGAGTTCCATTAGCGCTTTGGTAGAAGTAGCAATCCAGCCTATTTCGCAAACAGAAACTTCATCCCAATGTCTTGTCTTTGTGTTCCAGTAGCATTTCCTGAATAACTTATGACAAAATACAGTGGGTTTTGGGCCCTAATAAATGGGTATACTGTCTATAGGTTGTTTTCTGTGGTTCTGGAAAATATTGACAAGTAGTTTCGTTTCTTCTTGGGCATAACTGAACTGTTTGCATTGTGCATAATAGATTTTTTTTTTTCTCAGTTACAGTTTTTCATTAGAAATAAGCTTATAAAAATTAACACTCAGGAGTCCATGGCACTTCTTGGAACAGCAAGAGATTGAGGAACTCAAATGAAAAGCACTTATTTCTTTCTGCAGTATATTTTTGTTTGCTATTAGAAAGTACTGTAGCAACATCTGCATTTTTCTAAGGATTGTACTCAGTTATTCTCTTCTCCTGAGATAACTGGGCTCCTCCAATGAAGACTGCAGATTTGTTCACCTGAAGATAGAGCAGATTCTGACATGGCTTACATTAGTTAGCACTTATTTTCCTAGTGTTTGGCAGCAAACAGTACATAGTACTAGTTAAAAAATAGTGTACAATCCTTTGGGATGATAGTACTGTTTTAAAAGTAGGAAGATTCTGATTTCAAGGTTTAATGCAAGTCTGAAACTGGAGAAAGTGCATCTGATGGATAAGATGAGTTACTTCAGTGTGAAGGTATCATCTGCTTTGCCATATGCAACTTGTTTATCAGAGATCTGGATTCCAAAATAGAATTTGTTTTGACTGGGTTTCTCTCCTGCACTGTTTTGATGATTTCTTTATATGAAGTTTTAAATAAAGGAAATAATAAATTAGCATCTGACCTAAATCTGCCTTTTGCTTTCAAAGTCAAATAGTCAGCCAATGAAAACCTGCATGTAAGCTGGTGTTGTACTCCAGCTTTCAGAACCACAATTTACTTGTAAAAGTGTTTGTTGCTAGACTATATTTGTGGCCTCTAAGATTTAAGTGTTCTTTGAGATGACTGTGGTTCTCCTGTATAACTGGGAGTTACCCTTTGTATGATGAATCTCTTTTATGTTTTTATCAAAAAAATTGAGAGAGAATACCAAACACTCTAGAGAGGGGGAAGAGAATGCATGGCAAAATAAGACACGTCTAGTTTGTAGTAGAGACTTTTTTTTTTTTCTTCTGGAGTATTAGCAGTTTAATTATGGCTTTGTCTGAAACATTACCAATATTTCACATTCCTCATTTTTTTTGCCACTGATAATCACTATTGTATCCTTCATTCTTTACTGCTGAACATTGAAAGAGATACAAATGAACTAGCATTAAAACTGTCCTTACTGGTTCTAATGTCTTCAGTGGACTGGTTTAGAATCAGAAGTTCAAGTATTTTCAAGTGTCAAATCACCAGAGGAGTACTTTTCCCTAAGACATATTATACCTTTTCTCACTAATGGTGACATCTCATGGAACTGGTGGATTTCTAGTTATTGTTTTATCTGTCTCTATAGAAAAGTAGAATTTTCACGAGAGCTTCCTATTTGTAATCCCTATTCTGTGTAGCATGCTTTCTTTTCCTTAGTAAATCCTGTTTGAAAGATTTTGCTGGTTTCAGAAGTTAGTTCTGCTCTACTGTTCACTTAAGAATTCTCATTTTCCTTTGCTATAAATCTGACTTCTGAAATAATCTGTTGTTTTTCAGATGGAGGCAAAATAACTTTAATAATGTCAGCTTTTTTCCTCTCATTTCTGTATGGCACCTTCATTCTTACTCTTAGTCCTTGGTGTAAAAAATGTTGAAATTTAATTTTAATTAGGCTTTGGGGGGTGAAATTCACATAATTTAGACTGTCTTTGTATTTAACTGTGCTTCCTGAAAAAAACTGAAGAGGTTTAATGGACTGGATTCTTTCCCTGATGTTACTGCATGTTTTCATGTGTGACATTTTGAAATCTTATTCTTTCCTGCCTTTAGAAGTGCTGAAGAATTGTCTGTGGAAAATGTACCAATTTATATATATGATAGTTAGAAAGTATATGCATTGTTTAGCTTTATTTTTAAGTGTTTGAGTTGTATAAGCCCTTGTGCTGTCCCATTGTATGAAAACTGTTAACTTTGAATATTCTTAACTACCAGTACTTTCTGTAAATCTAAAGCCATTCTTTAAATACTCAGGTGTTTGTTCATGATAGTGGTTTTTCACAGTTTAATTACAGTTAAAATGTTAAAACTGGCATGGATTTATTAGTACAAGTGACCTTTTCTGCTAGTTATCTTCAAGAGAACAATGACAAACAAACAGGTGTTCTGGCAAAAAGTTCAGAATAAAGCAGTTCAAAGTAGTTTCAAAGGCTAAGGAAAACACACAGGTTACACTTCTGTGAGGGGCATTCAACTTGTCTAGCTTTGTGCAACTACAGTATAAACACATTGTCTACACAGTATCTGAGCTAGTCGAGCTAGTCATCTGTACAACCTTTATGGTCAGTGGAAAGACATAATCTTTTTCAGTATACAGTTCATTTCAGCTTTGTAAATCTGTGTAAAAATAGCTGCAGAGCAGCTGACTGCGGAGCAGTCTGCCCTGTTACGCCCATAAAACTTCTTGGATATATTTGTAGGGGAAGAAAAGCACAACACATTTGGCTGTGTTTTATATCACTTCAGATGATGTTTAAACTATGTATTTCTGTCCTGAGTATGCTTAAACATAAAACAGAATTGCTTTGAGTAGGTTTTGTCCAGAAACTAATCACCCGTAGCAGACTGTAAGACTGCAGCTACTAACATATAGCACAGCTAAACAACTGTTACACAAAGAGTTATGGTGCCGGCAAGACATGAATGTTCTATGAAGTGTGTAACATAATTCTTTCAGTTTTAAAGGGAAGCATTTGGTTATTAACCCTCTGTATTTACTTCTCCTTGTTGATGTCAGGTGGATGTTGATGCATTGTTAATTCTAATGCTTGTACTGAAGGTAACAATTAAAGTAAATCAGATCGAAAAGAAAATATGAAGAAACAACGTGTTTAGGGAAAGAGAGCATTGGAGTGTTACTTAAAAGCTAAAGCAGATCAGATGTATATCTGGTATAAATAATAAGAAAAGCTGCAGTTCCCAAAGAGTTAGTTACTCTTGTTTGCATAGGTGAACTGTGATAGGAAATACAAAATACTACAGAAAGCAGTGGTTTTTGAATCCATAAAGACTGACACCTGTTCAGTTATGAATACTGAAATTTTGTGGATCAGTAGTAAGAAATAATCAGTTTGCCATTCCTGCGTCCTGCTTACATGTCTACAGTAGATGTCTTGCCATGAGTTTCTTTAGCTTTAATCCAAAAACACTGCATAAGTCTCTCAGATGGCTGTTGTCCCCCAACAAAGCACGTTTGCTTTTGCTGTAAATGACCATGAGCATCCTTTATTCATTACAGTCACTCCTCCACAAGCAGTTGTTAGCCTGTTACGTGAATAATGTCCAGTGATAGTGAAACCTGAAGACATGAATCTCATACCTTTATTTTTCAGTTAACATGATGTTAAGATCTTTCTCTAAAAATAAGTACTTACAGCTCTGTATTTTCTGCTTGATAATTATTAAGAAAGTAAAATGACTTCATAAATAATTCAGTTTGGGTAAGTACTGAAAATATTAAATGCTTAGTTAGAACTTAAACCTTTTTTTTGTTTTTTAAAATGTAATTACCATTAATGTGGCCCTACAAAAGAGGACATGTTGAAGGGTAAGTGAAACTCAAAATTTTGTGTTGGATAGGATGAAGAGAAAATATTCTGTAAAGGGTATGCATGTGTAGAGGTATAATTTGAGCTACAGAGAAGTACATAGATTGGCAAAGAACACCATGCCATTAATACTAATGCGATGCTGATTTTGACTGTTTAGATCCAAAGACTTGGGATTTCCCGCTGTAAACCTTCCTTTTTGTAAGAATCAACAAGTACGATAGTATGTTGTTGCAATTTGTTTTCTCTTTTCAGAGGTGTGGGAGATGTGGCAGATTTGCACATTCTGTGTAAGTAGTGTGTGTGAGACTGATTTATGCATACTTATATGGATTATGCATATGCAATTAGATATATAACATAGATTAAATTTTGGATGTTTTTTCTTTTTTTTTTTTTCTCCTTTCCAGAAGACCTGTTCATGTAAGTTGCATAGAACTTGCTGAGAATATA
Source organism: Aramus guarauna (assembly GCA_013400195.1). Taxonomy (NCBI): domain Eukaryota; kingdom Metazoa; phylum Chordata; class Aves; order Gruiformes; family Aramidae; genus Aramus; species Aramus guarauna. The sequence continues at coordinate 344,427 of VXBL01000837.1, read as the reverse complement.
TATATATCTGTGTGTGTATATATATATATATATATATGCCAGTGCATTGGTTATATTGTAAGATTCTTATTTGGACATTTACATGTATTCATCTTATAAAGATTGTTGTCAGAAGCAATAGAGTTAGGTCCCAGTTTTCCTTCAGATATAGGGACCAAGGAGCCAGTGTTTCTTTTGTCTTGTCTCCAAAAATTAAAATGAGTTGTTATTTTAAGACTTTTAATTTGGCTGACCTGCACACTGTAATTTCCATGATCAGGGTGATGAGCTTTCAGAGGTAGGATATTTGAAAGAAGTGTACTTAACTTTCTATGTGAAGATTGTTCTTAATTAAAGATTTAGGAATCTGACAGAATAGAGTCATTTTGTGCTTAGACTTTTCTACAGCTTCCAGTCTAGGCTTCTGAGAACTTGTGAATCAAGTGTTTGCTGGAAGTTTCAGGCAGAAATATCTTTCAGTGCTGTATCTTTTGTGTCGGAGCATTTGCTGGATGTTTTCAAATTTGAAGCTGGACTCTAGTAGATGATAGGACTCAGAAGCTACTTTAGCAAGTCCGTTTAAAACAAACAGGTGTAGTCTAGCTAAGATTGTGAACTTGTGCTTTCACTTTCAAAATGATGACTCAGTGATACTACAATGTACTCTGCAAATGTGCTCTGACACATGGTCATCCATCGCTACGAGTCTGTGATGCCATAAGTACAGAGATTAATGTTTTATTATAGCAAGGTAGCTTTTACAATTACATACGTAATGAGAGAGCAAGCAGGGGGATTGTAAAGCCTCCGTCTTTCTATGATTAATATGGAACTCAGATGATCTAAAAATGAAGAACATTATCATCCTGGAAAAATTAGCTGTCTTAAGTTTCATTCTTCCCCCCATCATGGCTCATTAATGAGGAGAATCCTTTCCATGGCTATTTTGTACAAAATTATATTCAGCAAGAACAGAGAGTGCTCATTATCTCCTAGATGATACTTAACCCTACCAACAACCATACAGAACGATTTTATCTCTGCAGTGAAATGTATGAGGTTATACTATGGTTCTTTCACTGTGGTTCATAATAGTGAGATAGTTCCTTTAAATAGCTGTTTGGCTGGTTCTTTGTATTATGCTACTGAGAAATGACTTGCAAGAAAGGAAGAATAGCTCTAGGGCTGCTTAATTCTGCTTTCTATCCTGCTCTTGCCCTTTCCAAAATTCATTTTGAGAAAGGTACATATTCACAAGCATGGTCTGGTATAGAAGATGATTAGTCCACAGGTCCATACTGTTTTCCTTAGTAATTTGCAGTCAAGAATGGTGGAAAGTTGTATTGTCATCTGTTCATTCCTTCAAATTGATTACAGTAAAAGCAGGTTTGGCCTGAAAATTGGGGAAGAGTAAGGTAAGAAAATCTACGCATAGTGACCAGAGTCATTCTGTTGTCTTGTCTGCTTCTAATCCAACACCATTTCTTAATGTGATTTGGAAACGGAGCCACTAATTTAACTGTGTAGCCTTTACAGTGTGGTAATGGTGACTTAAAGCTACAAGATGGAATTATATATCTGATTGTGTTTGATTTAGACAGTAACAGAATCATCAATTTCTTAAGATGCAATAAGACAACTAATAGCCTGCTACACATTCTACAGCTGTCTCCTGAAATGTTAAAAGATCAATAGTTCTGTAAGGTCAGGGAGTGGGGCAGTTGAAAAAAGACAAGAACAACTTGTATTGAAGATGGGTGATGGAAAGGAGGGAGAAGTTGATTAGCTACCTAGCATCACAGCTTATCAGGGACACAACACTAATGCAGCTAATCCATATAAACCTATTATAGCTAGCAACTGACAATAGGAGAAAAGCCCTGTTCATGAAACCTGGGAGTAAGGAGAAATCCACCTAGTTGTGGATTCATTATGAATGGTACTTGCGGATGTGGATTGAAGGCAAATCTTAAGTTTTTGATGACTTCAGGAAGCTGTTTAAAGCCCTTGAAAAGGTTGGGACAGAATAAGAAACAGAAAATAAAGCAAATCCTAAAAATGCTTTACTAGCTAAAAATACTTCATACATAGGTCACTATAAATAAAGAAAATATGGCATGGTTGAACCACAAATAAAATGTTAAATATTGTTGTGAAAGACCTTTAAAATTTATAGCTAATATTTACCAATCTGAAGAGAAAACAATGATTAACTTTTGGCAGGAAAAACCAAACAAAACCCTTTTGTTTTTCTAAGAGTGTCTTTTTATTATTATTATTATTATTATTATATTCTTTCCTTTTGCCTTGCTTTACAGCTTTACTAGAAGACTGCCTTCTGTAGACTTTTTCATGCTACAAAACAGAATCTACATCTATTGAATAACTCAGTGGTTACCTTGCTGATTTTATAGCTAACCTTTAGGAGGCAGGCACAGTGGCAGTAACGCTCCTAATGTCTGTTGTGTGTAATTTGTTCAGTAAAGGTGCTGACCTCTTCCCATAAAGTATTGTCATTGTGCAGTGTAATAGGAATATGATTTAGGGAACAGTCCTAAACTTACCGAAATTGGTAGGTATTTTGTCCATGTGCTCCTTTGCACTCAAAAAAGCTACATGTGTAGCATCTCATTTTGTAAAGCAATTAAATATTCTTGAGCTGTCTTCAAGTTTGTTGCCTTCCCCTATTGAACTGTTGTCAGGAAAAAAACAAACATAGCATCTGTTTCTCATTGACAGAATTAATAAAATAGAATGCTCACAGGATACAGAACAAGCATAATTTCAGAACTGCTGTTATGCATCATTCTTCACCAGCAATGGAAAAGACAAGTACAACTTGATATCCTGCAATGACCCTCAAGGTGAATTCCTTTGAGTAAAGCTGTCAATTTGTTAATTGTATCTCAAGTTTATATTGGAAGTTGTAACAGACATAGATGTAGCTTTTGTTAACTATTCTCTAAGGAAAAAAAAAAAAGAGTTTGATGTCAGAGTTGATGGATTAATGTCAAAGTTACCTGTTTCAGTTCAGAGACTTGCTTACTTGGTCGCCCACCTGCTGTTAAACTTACTGAGAACTGCGAAGGTGTGTTAAATTCTGTGGATGTACTTGCAGGATCTATAGCATCATTTTCTTCATTTCACTGCTTTGCTCTCTGGTGATGGGTAAAACACTTAGGAGCCTTGTTTGAACCATCTGTTAAATAGGCTTAATGTTAAATTATAGAACTGAGTAGATGCTCAGACCAGCAGATGATCTTTTGAATGGATATGGAAGCATGTTCAGGCCAAGAAGTAAGAAGTGCAGTATATAGGGGTTAGAGACTGCTGAGAGTCTCTTTTTTAATTAAACAAAACCAAAAAAAATACAAAAAGCAGAGTTGAAAATTAAACTAGCTCAGCTTAGTGTCTTACCATTAATTCAGTTTTCTGGAGTCAGAACTAAACACTGTGGGAGCTAGATATGAAGCAATTTCCACTAGGAATTTTATTTGTGTAAAGACTTAGTGGTAATTATTATAAAATGACTGGAGATGTTTAGGGGAATATGTCCATAAAAAGTGTAACTTTGGTTTTACTGCTTTCTTATTAATAAAAAAGTATTTGCTGTCTTGCTATAATAAAATATATTAAAATATTACTTAAAATATGTCTTGGTAACCTCTCACCAATCCTAGATATTTTTAGCAGAGAAATTAAGATTTCTTGAGAGCAAATATAATTTTCAAGTTAGAAAGGGCTTATACAGAGTTAAAGCTGTGCAGGATAATTTTTCATCTGTTTTTGGTTTTTACCACAGTAATTAGGCACATTGCCAGGCAGCACAATGGAAAAGAAATTTTTGTTTAATAGAATACTTTTTTACAAGCACTGCTGGTCACATATGGGCATCTTCTGTATTTTTCTTCCTTGTGAAGCTCTCTTCCTGGTCATATCTTCTTAAGTAATTTTTTTTCTGAGATATCTACACGCTGTTTGAGGCATTTCAGTTGGAAAGGCAATTGATCACACTGGCCATAATGTTTTTGGGGTTTTTGTCCTCAAAAGACCTTGAGGATATTTGATATGGACCAGTGTTGACTAATATGATACACAAAGAACATTTTGGAAGTAACATCAGTCTGTCCTGCATGTTTTTAGTAGAGTAGAAAACAGGCAAAAAATGTTTTCAATCCCTTACATCACTAAAAGATTGCTTCTGCTGCTCAGATACTTACTTACCTGTAGGTTGTTCTCATTTACACCATGCTTCTATGTAAAGAAAAATGTGTTCTACTGCAGTATTTCCTTAAGTTTGTGTTTTACAATGCTTTTTGTATCTTTGTAGGACTGGCTCTGTTTGCAAGAATGTTTTACTTGGCTGAAATCTTAGGAACTATTTGCAGACAACCAAGCTGTGTAGAGAAGGGGGTTTTTTGTGTGTTCTGTCTGGTTTAAAAGACTGTAATATTATTTCATTCCTGTTACTGGCCTGTGGTACATAAGATTTCTAAGGCCTTCAGTTTGATTTCATGTTATTTCTGATTTTATTGAAATCTAGTCTATATGTTGTGTGGATCTGGTAGTGTCCATTTTTCATTTTGCTGCTGTAGTTGAACTATTAGAATACAAGTAATCAAGTTTGGAGTTGATTTTTTTAAAAAAAGCCACTGACTCTCTCAGCCTTAGAAATTCACTCAAGAATTTGAGATGTGTTTATTTTCCTTTAAATACTATTTAAGGCCTAATTTAAAGCTTTCCAATATTAAATTTGAGTTGTTTGGAACTAAGATGGTAGTAAACAGATAATTGAGTTTAACCAGATTGCTTTTCATGCATGATCTTGAAAAGATTTTATACTGTGATGTAGGCTTTCATCAATCCTAGTAAGCTATACAGCAAGAGGTGACCTCTTCTCTTCCAAAGTCTATTGGGAAGTTAAAGTTAAAAAAATTTTCAGTGCTGTAAAATTTTTTACTATAGTTCGGTGAGTTACTTAGCAGAAATATACCTTTCTTTATTGCCAAGGCAGCTATCTTTTTATTGTGTTTGTGAATTTAGACTCCAGTCTGTTTGTGTTAATTTAGACTTTTTTTAGGAGACTAAAATACTGAATGTAAAAATCAGTGTGTTAGGTTTTAAGACTTTACAGACTTGTTTTGGATTGAGCAAATTTTATAGCTGCCTTGAGATACTAATTGCATCCATAGAAATTGTGAGAGTGCTAGTTACCTAGAGAGCTCCTTCTTTACTTCCCATTTCTACAAGTAAAAAAACAAAATTTTGCATGATTACTGCCATCTTCCAGAGAATCTGTGCTCCCTTTTGTTTGTGGGATGAGTTGAGTGGTTTTGAACATTTTATATAAGCTCTAAAGCATTTCAAATCTTTTAGGCATAGCACAGTAATAACTGCGTGTTGTAGACTTGATTTCCATAGTCTTTCTGAATCAACTTGCATAATTGGAGCCTGAACAATGTAGGGAGTGCATATATAATGTTATGCAATAATACAATAAGTAATAATAATAAATGTTATGCAACTTGATGCATAACTTGGTCTCCCTAAACTAAAGGGAACTAACTTGAGGAGTATACTTTCTCATGCCTTTTAATTGTATATTAAGTTGATACCTTAATTAATATGTTTTCATTGCTTTATTGTGGGAGGGGCATAACCTCATAAAAGATCCACAAAATTACAATAACAAAATGTAATGGTAGGGACAGGAATGCCTCCATTACAGAGGTGGTGCTGCTTCTGCCCAGTGCTTCCAAGAGAGTCTCAACCCTTTTGCGAGTTGCATCAGTAAATGCTTCTGGAAGAGGATGGAATCTGTAATTCCAGACTGCTTTCAGTCTGTTCCTTTCTAGCTATTTGCCATTTTCAGCTCGTAGACTCAGACCTGGGAGAGTGCAGTTAAATACAGTTTTTTCACAATTATCTAGTTCCATAACTTTTATTCTAGATATGGTTTTCTTTGCATGAATTTTTGATACATATTAGAATTCAAAGAGACTGAGTGGGGAAATTGAGGACATTTTTGTATGCTAAGGGAAGTGACTTTAGTATTGTTTATAAGAGGAGGGAGAAAGAGCAACAGTCCCAAATGAATTGCCTATAGAAAACTACATTTGAAGTTGCAAGTAAAGAAGATAGTCAAGGTTTTGTTCATGGAAAATATAGTACATCTTCCACTACTTAGCTTCATGTGTATAATATACAGTCTTACTTGAAGGTCACTGTTGGGTGGAACAATTTGTCCTAGAGTATACAAAGCTTAATAATATTGTCTGCCACACATCCTGCTGAAAGATCTGGGAAGTGTCAGAAGTTTGGTTTCTCAGGCTGAAATTTCTTCGGTTTCTTGCTTTGTTTGTATGAGGGATCATATACACATGCTATATGGGCATTTTTGGTGTATGTTATATACCTGCAGACATCATTCTTTATTGCAGTGTTTCTGTGCTTTCTTTAATCTAAAGTGATCTTACTGATTTCAGAAAAGTAAAAAAAAAAAAAAAAAAAGTCGTCATGTTATTTTATTGAAAAAAGAATCCCTAAGTGCTATTTTGCAATCTAATCACAAAGGCTTTTCTTTACTCATACTTGAATACTTCTTACATCTTTGTTCCTCTGTCCCATTTTATCATGATTATGAATGTGTGTGTTGCAGGGAAAGTGTTTTTTAGTCAAGTTTTGTGATCCTTTCGTGGACTCCATTCTGTTCTCATAGATTGCAGCTAGCAAACGGGTCACAGCAGGGAAAAGTTGTTCATAGGCCTCAGATATCTAAGTTGTATTTGGTTGGTAATTGATTAGAAGCCAGTGCGGTAGTAAACTTGAGCAGAAGATGCATACTTTTGTTCAATGATTTATTCTAAAGAGCAGGCCAAGAGCTGAGCACTAAAGAGATGTAACAACAATAGCAGCAGCTGTTGTTCTTGCAGCCATTAACACTGGTGGAAGTTGTTTGCTGCTCCCTTCAATGAGAAGATGATTGTGGCTAAGAACTTGTGGTAATAACTTTTTAGCTTGTAGTGATAGGAGGCATGTAGATGGTTAGTCTAAAAATTAATGAGAAATTGAAATTAAAGAGAGTGGAGAGTCCTCAGTCCCTGTCATGCAGCTGATGCTCTATTTCTTTGCTGATTCTTTTCTCCTCTGCCTCTGATTTTAAAATGCTGCAGGGAAGGCTGAGAGTCTTGGTAGTTTTGCAGCCAGTAGGCTGAAGTACTAACTGCACTGATGCAATTCCTTAGCTGTTGTTTCTGAGCCCACGGTTCAGGGTTGGTGGATTCTCTTATTTTACTATGTTAGGTGGAAGTTTGTTATTCAGCCTTAGTACAAGCGGGAACACTTTACCGATGCAGTGAAGGTGTTTTCATTATGTAACTTCTTTTATAACTCTCCTCTATCTATATGAAATGTAATCACTTCTCAAAATTGGCAGTCACCTAAAAAAATTCTATACAAAGGAACTTTGTTATTTTAACTATGTAACATACAGTTAGATTATTTCAGACACATAGGATCCAATTTAAAGTAGAAAACTAATATTAAAGTGCTTTCCCTTAAATCTATTGATATTTATTGACTGATAGCTATGTGTGAATTCTTGCATTTTTAAGGAGAAAAAAAATCTTTCATGCTTTCAGTTATTAAAAGAATGTTTAATAATCTTCATTTGTTTGACTCAAAGTTGGCTCTTTTTATCAGAGATTTGCTGTCTTATTTTTCAAAAGCCCATTGTTTGCCTCTGAAAGGTTCTTAATAGAGCTTTAACAGGAGACTAAATTTGAACAGCCAGAAATATTTGAATATAAAGTTTGCTCATTCTCACTCTGGATTGCTTAAACTTTAATCTTGTGAACTGCAGCAAGAAACTTGAAGATCTCCCCCCTCTCCCTCTTCGGCAACTTTAGCCCTTCAATTTATTCCCTACTAGCAAAATCGTGTATGTGCTGCTGATTCTCTATCAGCATCGTTACTGTTTGGGTACTATACACGTCAAAATTTACCTCTGCATCTATTTTAGGAATTCTAATTTCTTTTGACCTGTAGGGAGAAAAAGTTACATACTTAGATGTTTTGCACGCAGACTGTTCTAAAAATGTTTCAAATATTAGATTGATACAATTCTTGTATTAACTTGTATTTGATGAAAATTATGTTTACTTATTCCTCAGTAATTGTGAGTTTATATAAATCTAATTTCTGGTTAAGAAACAATAGTCTTATGCAGAAACAAAAGAAGATTGAAAGAAAGTTTGAAACATCCAGTGCTAACCTCACATCTTGTTTAGGCATGAGGTTTTTTTGCTTTGTTTCATGATCTTTTTGTGTACCTGTGCATGAAGAACCAGGCCTAGGAAGCAGGCTGAGTTAACTGGGTATTTTTTCCTGAAGAAATTGTACTTTTGTTTTATTTGTAAATTTGAAAAAATCACTTTTCTTGATGGTCCTAGCTAATAGTTTAAAGGAAGAGGAGTAAATGCCCAAGTTCTGTGCATGCTTCCTAGCTTGGAGACCAGAAATACAGTAGACATTTCATTGTGAACTGTGCTGAAACTAATCAGCTCAATCTACAGCGGGTTTTCTGAATCAACCTGGATCATGTGGATCCAGCTCAGATTTCTCTGCACTGGGCTCCTGGTACTGAGATTTGCTTCTACTGTGCTAGCTCAAAGAGTGTTTGTATGCATGGGCTAAATACACTTGTTCTCACTAATGAAAGGACTTGAGACTCGATAAAACCCTGAATAACCTGGTCTGACATCATAGCTGACCCTACATTGAGCCAGGGGTTGGACTACCGGTCTCCTGAGGCCCCTTCGGAGCTGAATTTCCCATGATCCTAAGAGTATGGAGAGGCCACTAAGGACTTTGACATGCTAATATGTGGTGAAACCTGTTTGGGGGACAATTCCTTCTTTAATCTGAAAATGAACTAAGGTTTTTTTTGACTGAATAATTCTTAGGTGAGTTATGCAAAGTAAAATGGTTACTCAATTCAGGCAGGTACAGTATCTTCTGAACAGAGTTGGAGCTGAACAATTCTGATGCTCAACCTAAATGAAAGTGATTGTGAATAATCAAATTCTGAGAACAGACAGTTGTAATGTGGCTCATTAGTATGCTACAATTGTCATTTTATGGTAGTAGTTTGACACATGTACAGTAAAACCTGAGTTCCCATCCATTAAAATGATGATGTGTCAACTGTTTACTACTAGTCCAACTGGTTGGCAGCTGTAATAACACCAACTGATAAGAAGACTGCATAGGGTATAGGTCATTGAATAAACAAAATTTATTATTGCTTAGTAAGGCAAATTTAGTATGTAGGGAACTTGTATGCAGTAAAGCAAACTGTACGACTACAATTGTAATGATATTATTAATATCCATGTAGTATAAAAATGGAATTGTACAGCTAATTGTATATGTGAAGTAGAAATCCAAACTAGGTCTATCAGTCCAAATATTTGACTATTCACCTGCTGCTGATGACCAGCTACTTGATAACTGTGTCTTCCCAGCCTTTGCACAGTTGAGAAAAGTAGCAGTTACCATTTCTCCCTAAATCTAGCTCCTTGCCTCAGCCCCAAGTGTTGATATCAAACTAATAGAGAGGGAGTGGGGAAAGTGCGTATTGACTGACTTTGAGAGTAAGCCAGATATCAATACAGCATGCTTAGCTAGGAGCACTGTTTGGTTATCTCTGAGAGTGGTTTCATGATACACTCTAGCCAGTCTAATATCACACTGTTGCCATCTGTGCGGGCTTGCCTTCCCTCTGCACTGATCCAACTTACTGTTAGCACTGGCACAAAGTAGATAGCAGGAATGCAATGCATGGAGAGGGGGTTGCCTTTTCAGCTGCAGCACTGAGTTGTACCTTCACAGAAGTTAGGTTCAGCTGCATGTGGTAATAAAAACGCTGTAGTTTTCTCTGCTGTGCTTCCTACTCAGGACTCTCCGATTTGAAAGAGGACAGGATGTTCTTTCCTTAATACCTCACAAAAACGCAAACCTCCACAATCTGCCGTGCTGTACTTGTATTTGGAAATGTTGCAAATGATCATATAACTCTGTTGGTTTGAGGGAGGGTGGGACCTTGGCTGGTGGCCTGGTTATACCCAAAAGCTAGGCTTTAGGCCTGGTGCCATCGTAGGGTGCTAAATAATACCAGAGAATAGTTTTAGTCCATTGACCTGTGGGTTATTGGCCCTGCATGTTTCTTCTGCACCAAATTCTACTGTGCATTTAAAAATCCAGCGGGATTTTTTTTCCAGTGACCTTCCTTTTCTACCATATCGAGGCAAGTACCACAGGATAAACAGCCTTGGGCCCTATGTATCCCTTCTGTATTCCAGGCAAATAATCCTCCCCTCCTCCCCCCCCAAGAGGCTGAAACCTCTGTGTAAATTTAAAATCTGATTATGCAAACTCTGAATCATCATCAGTTCCTACTGAAGAATATTGTAGACAAAGGAAATAGACTTTCCTGATGATTTTTTCTATATAACCTAGGTATGTCAAAATAGGGATTAATTGAGAATAAAATCATTTACCAAATAGGATTATTTTCGATTAATCTCTCACCTTAAGAAAAAACAATTTTGAACCAAAGTTAATGTAACTTTACATTTTTATATTTTAAAAATGAAATATTTAGGGTTTTCATTAAAATCCATTTTTCCAGTTATTTTCTACAGAAGAAAAATGCTAAAAATCAAAATACAATTATTTAAAATTAAGCTAATGACTTTGAACCAAACTTAAGATGGAGGTGGCAGACACTCAGTTTTCCACTTTCGAGGAAATATTTCAGTATTTTAGACCTTTAACTGATCTGAGGAAAAAAAAATATACAGAGCTTTTCACAGGAGTTCATGGAAGACAGAATCTTGCATGTTTTAGACTTTTTTTAAAACCTAACCCCAAATGTATTTTCAGATGACTGAGTAGCCCTTACAAACATGAATCAACCTCTACTGCAATACTGAACCATGCCAAAATCTTGGTTCTGGACACTTGATTAGTAGTTAGATCTTTTAGAGATTAGTAATTTTGACCAGTGTTGTGCAAAAACGCAAGGCAGTGTCTCCTCCAAAAAAGTCTGTCTTGTCCGTTTAGGTTACCAAGAACACATGACAAGGCAGGGGGATGGAGAAGGGAAAAATGACGTGTCAAAATCTCAGAGAGGGCTGTGAGCAAGAGCCACAGACAGAACCAGAATCTAAACATTAGTCTAGGGATGTAACCAAGCAGTTCTGTCTGAGTAATTGCAAAACTCGAAGTGGGGAGGGGGGGAAACAGATCTGCTCTTTCCCACAGGCTTTACACTGCATGTTTTAGCTCTCCTGTCACTTACGTGGAGAATTCTCTCATCTTCCTTGCATCATTTTCTTTGTGCTTTTTTTAGTGCAGGCTGTCTTTCAAATCCTGTAGCGTGGTGGGTTTTTTTGGGGGGAAGGATATGTGTGTTTGCTTTCTTTGGGAAATGCAGTCTTTTTACAAACTTCTAATTACTTTTTTACATTTAATTTCTCTTATAGTTTGCTTCATTCTGTATTGGGTACTTTCTCTTCTTGTGGTTTTTTTGGTTCTTTTTTCTAATTTTTTCCTTTTTTTCCCCTATTTTTTCTTTATTTGTTTCTCATTTTTCCTCTTTCCCCTCTTGTCTTTTTTTTTTCCAATAATTTCTAGCTGCTACTGGGCCAGAATAATTCCTAATAACTTTTATAAGGATGTATGAAAGACAAGGTATGTCCCAAAGACTTCAGAGTTTGAATAGGGGCTTTCCAAGGGAAAGAGATCAGAATGATGCAAATACTGAACTTTGAAGCCAAAAATTGATCTTACATCAGTGTGGAGGCCCAGCAGCTATACCCAAGCAGGCAGAGGAAAAGCAAGAAAAGGACTAGAGGCACACCTTGCATTGAATAGGGTGCTTAGAGGTTGCCTAGAGGCTATTTGGCCAGAGAGAAGAGGTTGCATAATGAGGATCAGGCTCTAGACAAGTCTGAACCCTTCTGAAATAAAACCTGGAAAGGAAATTTGTCCTTCATAATGTGAAGGGCTTTGATAATGCTTTTAGGACTACAATAACATATTGTTACTACTGCTTGCTTTACTACATGAAAGGGACAGAAATTTGAAGCCCGTTTCCTGAACATACAGAGAAAGATGAAAAACATTTCTATATATATTTTTGTAAACAACATAATCCACTTAGCTTGTTTATTTCTTTTATATTGTTTGGGGAGGTTATTACTAGGTTGCTTGCTTTTTCTGTTGAAGTTTTCCAGAGATCTTCACAATAGGCTTACAATTTTTAAGGAATTTTCGTGTTTGGAAACCATAACATTTGTGTATATAGGGATTTTTTTTTAATCTCACAAGAATTCACAGGCATCGTAGGTTCAAGTTAAAATAATCAGCTCAGCCATACTCACATTCAAACTAAAACTGTACTTGTAGGTGTTGCTTGTATAAAGCCAAATATAATTGCTAGAGAAGTCAGCAAGAAATTGGATTCACTTGTATTTGACCCAAGTTCCCAAACAGCAGCAGTGATTAGCAGCATGACTTTCATATGCCCAACTGTTGCCATGCAGAAAGTCTTAGAATGGTTCTAGAACCTGTCATCAAAAATTTGTCCTATTATTGCAAAGGTTGAACTTGTCCCATGTAGAATAGTACTTAAGTCACAGTCAGTAGTCCCAAGCTTCTTATTTTCTTTAAAGTCAGATTTGACCAAAATATTAGCAACCAGCATGGCTTTTTCCTTTGTTTAACCACGGGGTACAGATCTCAGGTTTTTAACTGCTGCTAATCTGTTGTTGAATCCTACTCAGGAGAAAAGGTTGCTGCAGAATGATTTCCAAATAGGTCTTTAAAATTAGAAAGCAATATGTTTATTGGGAAATATACAAAGTTCTTGTCTGGTATTAAATTTGAAAGTTTTGCGTTAGAAATAGTTGTGGAGCATTAGGTTGTCTATGCTGCAGGACTCTTTCGAATTGGAAATTACTATTTTTAGGAACTGACAGCATAGTCATGGTTTTGTGAGGAAACACCAAACTACCAGGGTTAGCAATGTCATTTGATTTTTTTGTTTTTCAAATCTTCTCAAGAATTTGATAATGGAATGTGTTCTGGAATGTTTATGCATACAAGTAGCTGTGAAATCTTTATAAAAGTAGGCTGCTGGGAGGGCTTTTTTTTGTTTTCAAGAAAGCTGTTTATAGTTCTTGAATTTACAGATTTGTGTATGTAAATTGACATGCTGAAGCAGAGATGGATACTTATAAAATAAAAATCTGTATTAGTAGCATTGCAGAAACTTCTTCTTCCTTAAAGCCTTATTTGGATAGTCAAATTATTTTTACGTATTCATAATCATTTATATATGATTATTCTCCCTCTATTTTCTCCCAGACTAGAGAACTATTCTTAACCTTTGGTATGCTGGCATAAGTTGTTAAAATCAGAAATGTATGTATGCAGGACCTGATGTGAATATTCACCTGTGTGATTCCTATAGATGTTAACAGAATAATGTAGCAAATTTCTTTAGGAGCCAGATCTTAGTCCAGGGAAGCCAACAGATACGTTCCCTGATACCTGTAGGAAGATTCTTGTCTTCTGATGCAGTCAGCATTCATAGAGAGTTGCACGTACTCTCTCTCCATCAGTACAGCAGGAACTGGTCTTGACTGCAGTCAAGTTCTCTCTGTAAAACTACAGTAATTATCTGCAATGTCAGTAAGATAATGCAATGTGCTGAACACTGCTGCAAGAAGAGGGTGCTGAGCACATTGCTGCAAATATTCATAGCTGGCTGCTGAATGCAGGTAAGAAAAATGGGTATTCTTAAAAAAAAAAAAAGGCCTGAAACTTCTCATCAGTTGTAGAAGTTTAACATTGTTTAGGGATATTCAAATTGAATAAACTTTGGAAACATAGCTGAGATATTAATATTGCAAATAAATGAATTTTTGGAAGCCTTTGGGAAGTTAGTGCATTCTACTGATACCTGCAGATTGAAGATGCATCTGCACAGTTAACTTTTTTCTGTGTTCTTACACAAACTGTTGAATCAGTGCCTCTGAAAACTAAGAAGGAGAAGAGTATGTCTGTCTTTCTGGCTGGCTGCTTCAGAACAAAGTAGTTCAGAGGCACAATGAAAAGCAGTCATTGTTTTGTCTTATCATCTTTGTGCCATATGTTCATTTACACAAGTCAAATTGTGACTGTATAAGACTATCCAGTCTTCTGTAGAGGATGGTGTGGAACTGTGTAAAGGGTTTCTGACAAGTGTTTGTGGTAACTGTTGAACTTGGAACTGAGTTGTACATTCCATTCTACTTATGCCACTTTTTTTTACAAGAAGTTTCTAAAGTAATTAGAGCACATTTTGTTTCAGAAATATGAAAACTAAAGCCCTGATTACTACGGACTGTGCCTGAGGTACTCAGTAATTCCATCTAGGATTTGTGGAACTTGATGGTAGAACAAAACCATACAGCTAAATATCAAGAATGATGCATTAGTATAAAGTAAAACCTTTGATTACCTGATTACTGAAAACTGCTTTAATGACCATGCTTTGCCACGTGCCTTTCTCATGCTTTGCTTAGCAAGGGTAAATACCTACAACTCTGAAAATGTCATGAAAATGCTGCATAGTTCTTTTCCAGCAGAAATGTGCTGTTTCTTTCGCAGCTTGCCTCTTCAACAGGCATTGCTGAAATTTATGAAACAATAGTAAATGTTTCATATGAATGATAGCAAGGCAAACATATTGGTGATAAAAATGTATTTTTCTGGTTTTGTTTTGATTTTTTTATTAATATTATTTTGTGCATTTGTTTGTTTTAAGAATATTACAAGTGGAAAATGTTGAAGTGTGGAATGTCTCAGTCGTGGCAGAAACAAATGGCAGGGTTGAGTGAGTGATGCAGCTGGAAGCACAAAACAAATGTGCAATTTATTTGGCTTTTGTGACTTAACGCTCACCAGGAGAATGTAAGGCGTCTATTATGTATGACAAAAGTGCTGGTGAATCCAGGCTTGAAAACATAACTTTTGATTACTATTGGGAATACTATGCTTGGTTTGATGGAAAAGATTTGCCAAGAGCATAATGAGAATTGCTATGTCATTTAATAGATGCTTAAAAGATGCGGTGGGATAGGAACTGTGTTAGGGAAGTGGTTACTCTGAGCCCCAGTGATGCTGGACTGCTAATATCATTTGTCTCTTTATCTTCTGATTGTCTTACAAGATTTCTGTTTACATAGTTGTAGAAGCTGCAATGCTTGAATGTGCAGGACCATGTAGCTATAATAGATTTTTACAATATGGATGGGAAAATTATCCATGTACCATTAGCCAGCTGACTTTAAAGCATCATAAAAAGTTATTATTTTTTTTTTCTAGTGCAGATGGTAGTAGAACTCTATTACGGTACATTTGATGTATATTTACCAACTGGTATGCCTAAATCAATGAGCATTTTCGGATTATATGCATCCCTTCTGAGGGTTGTATGATTACAAGGCTTAGGGTGTTTGAGCAACTGGTGAGACATACATGCAGGAGATATTTATTAACTTTTGTATGTAAAATTCTGACTGGATTTCTTTTAAAAATCATTGCTTACTCTTATTTACAGTGCACTGTGTGTATGGCAGTTACCTGTGTTTTTTCTACAGCATCTGATATACTGTCATGAAGACACAGCCTCTGGTCATAAGTGCAAATCAGGAGTACAAAACCAACATTGTGGATCCCTAAGAAATCACCTCTGTTTCTTTACCTGAATCTCTGTAATATTGATTGGCTTTGTAGAAGGGAATTGTCTCTCTCATTGCAATTCCAAAATAAAGTAAAAGTTGAATATTGGTTTCAGTTTAAAAGGGAAGAGTAACATTAGAAGGAAGGAGGGCGTCTTCTGAAGTGGAACTAACTGTCTATGAAGAAGACTGGCAAATTACTGAAAGAACGGCATGCAGAGAGATCAAAAATAATAAATAAAAAGACTTAATAAAAGATATAATTAAGCAAGATTAAAGGGATAAAATATCTAATGTGAAGGACTGGTGGTTTCTTTTAGCCATGTTGGCAATAATAACAACAAATTTCTCATGGGAAGTCACAGTCAAATTTAGACATTGACAAATAGTGCTGTTCTTTAAGTAGAATTTGCTAGGTACAGAGAACAAATTAGATTATTATTGTAAGCCTAGAGGTCTACTAATACATAAATCGGGTGATTTACGTATTCTGAGTGATTTTTACATCTAAGATGCTGTAAGTCTCATTCTCATGAAGAATGAACAAATAAAGTCAACATTTGTTCATGAGTGAAAAGCATTCTCTTTGTTCTCAAAATGGTTGATGGGCTGACTAAAACTGATACAGCCTGTCAACTTTCATAACTCTTCGAAGCAGGAAGGTGAGGGTGCCAGCTGTAAGAGAAAATCGGGTTTCTTCTCTTGCTGTGGCCATTTAGTAATGAATGATGACAGACATATACAAAACTGACATCATGCCTGTTGCTCTGCTGCTATGGTATTTTGATGGTAGAAATGCCATCTCCTTAAGGTATTTGAGAATAATTTTGGAACCATATATTTAGCTTACTATCTCAGTATCACACTCTTTTTACTGTGACACTTTGTTACCCACCTATGAGGATGGACTTCCTGGTAATTTTGTTTGAGGCAAAGAAACAAGTTCTGGAAAACTGCAGCCCTTTCCAGCTTGTTGCATCTGACCTTTCAGAAGTTGAGGTTCCAATTTCCTGATCCAGATGGTTGAGGAAATCTTTCTAATAGAGTAAATCTCTACAGATGCAAACAGTTCATTAATAATTCAAATTGCCTGAATTAAGACAGTCATTCCATTCTTTATTCAGTGTTTGAATTAGTGTAATCTTATTTCCTTTATTTCCTGTACTGCGTTTACCAAATCTTATTTTGATATAGCACATGATTAGGCCATGCTATGAAATAACATGTTGTAAGAGGTTCTATTGAATGACTTTGGTCATCATAATTTAGACAGTGAAGACTAGCATATATATTAAAAGAAATCTTTACATATTAAACCCAGAAATGCTTACAAATAGCTTGTGGTATTTTCAGTCAATAATCAGTGATATAATCAATGTGGTCTAACAGTAATTTGGATAAGAAACTTCCAGACATAAGTAGGTCTTCTATTCAGTATTTTCTGTATATCTAGTTTCACATAATTTGAGCACTTCTTAAATGTGAACTGTTCTAGCATTGAATTTTACAACTGAGCATAGTGATTTGTCTTAAAAATGAAGTGATTGTTGTTACAGTTGGGTTTTTCTTAATTGTATAAAGAAATGGTTTTGTATGAGAAAGATAAGAACATGCTGGTCAGTTCACTACTAAGATACAGATGTGTAATTCCCATGTGACAAATATATCTAGATTTCCTAATGATTTAGGAAAAAAAACACACCCCAAAAAGCACAAAACAAAAAGCAATGGAGGTAACAGAACCAGTGATATGCAGAACAGGAATCTTTGTTCTCAATTTTAAAAGGATGTGGTTATATAATATAATCTTCATTACTTGAGTGGTCCCAGCCTTCCTAGATAACAAGAAGACAATGTCTTAGCTTTTAGTCTGAGTCTTAGCATGGAAAATAAACTGATGCATGTGCCTGAACAAGGTTTGAGCTTTTTTGTAACAGTTTCTAGAGGCTTATAGATCATCTGGCATTGAAATATGGATACTGGACCTACTTGGCCTTCTGTCATTCAAATGTTTCATAGATTGTTCCAAAATGAATTTGAAGAAATTGTGTCTTATTTATGATTCATTTTCGCTTGCCACTGTATCCTTTTTATTAACTCCGAAATGCATCGATTTTTAAATTTAGCACACTATGTGGAACTAGAGTAGCTATGGAAGCAAGTGAACACTATCACCTACGGTTCTAACCTTTATTAAAAAGAAATCGGTAATAGAAAAAAGCCTAAAGTTGCACCCAGTATTGCTTCAAGTTCTAAATTTTTTATTTGCAAATGAACAACTCTTTAACCACTAGGTTTTTTGATGTTAATCTTGCACTTCCATTTTGTGTACCAAAGATGTCCTCTCCCTCAAAATGGAATGGCCCCATCTGGTAGAGAGTTATTAAAAATGCTAAATTACAAAAGGAAGTAGATGATCATATTAATTTCTGTGATAATATGTAAAGAAGGTGTTTCTGGCCAATGGAAACAATATGGGATTGAGTGGTATCACTTAAACTTTATGGCAAAATAATTCTAAATTTTTTTTTTTTAATCTCAGTGTCCATGTAAGAAATTAGATGTTTAGAAGGCAAATTCAGTTCAAAGCTATACAATACAGCTACTGTACAGAACTCGGTGTCAGTGAGTCAGAAATACTGGCTAACCCACTCTGAACAAGCCTGGGCTCTTGCAGTACAAGAAATAGCAGAGCCTTGCAGAGTGAGGATTATGAAGCTGAACTGAGCTCAAGTGGAGGTGAAGTACCCTACTGTTCAATCCAGAAGAGAAGCTCATAAGTACTTGATTGGCTTTTGGCCATACCTGCTTGATCATTATGTTGCCGATAACCTTTACTAGTAAGAATTGGGCTCTCCAGAAAAGTGGGGATTGTAGGTACCAATCAGAACAATTTTGGGTTTTGTTTTTTTTGTGATTTTGTGTTTTTGTTTGTTGTTTTGTTTTGTTTTGCTTTCTTCCTGGTAGTAAAAGTGTAAATGTACCAGGTCACTTCATTTCTTCCTCTCACAACCATTTCTTTGAAATACAGATAATATCGCCCTCTTTCTTAGCTTCTTGTTTTTGATAAAAGGATTTTCTTTGGGAGGCCGGGAATTGTTTGTTTTAAAGTATTCGTCTTTCTAGTAGACAGAAAGTGTAAATCTCTGCTCTAGCATTGTCTTACAATTGGTTGCACTTACTTTGAGTACTACAAAATTGAACGATAAAGTAACAGTATAGCATGAAACCCACAGATGAACCCCTCCGGCACATCTGCAGTCATCATAAATGCTGTTTCTGCAAGCATTGAGCCCATAGCACTATGAATGACCAGGCATTATGGCTTCTCTTTGTCAAATAGCAATTATTAGATTATGTGAACATGAACACGGAAGTATTTCCACATCCACTTGTCCACGCTGAGGTGGCAAAAGCACTTTGAATGTTTCTGACGAAGGTCAGCTTTATTGGTCGGTAGCAAGGAAGAACAGTGGTCTTAGCGATGTTTTAGAGAATGGAGGAGGTGAAGTTGAAGAACTGAGACATGGGAGAGATCTTACAAGCAGCCAAGGCACTTCTGTTAATTATATTGCCTTTTTAAAAAAAAAAAAAAAAAAGCTGTAAAGAACTGGGAAAGAATGAAGTTGAGATTTGATTAACGGTTGCCTAGACTGCAGTATGCAAGACATGGATAAAATGGTTTTGAAATAATTTGACTTTTAAAAAAAGAGAATCTGTTATTGCTCTCTCTTTTTTTTTTTTTTTTTTTTTTTTTACATCATCATCTGGCAAATGAGATACACTTTGGAAGAACAAAATGTAGTTGAGATGCCAGTGTGAAAGCACATCTAATTCACAGTCACAGAAATTTCCAGAAGGTATCAGAACCATGTTGTCTGTTTGTTTCTGCAAGAAGAGATGGCAATATTACTACATGGTGGTGTAAAGAGGCATCACACATAGGTGGCTGGAAGGTCTAGAGTATAGTTTTATTCGGTGCATTTTGTAACTACTGAGTAAAAACCCTTGCCTGTATAAAAGAGAAAGTTACATAAAACTTTAGATTGACAAGATTACTTAATTCACTCAGCACTTGTCATGGGGATATATTACAGCCCCTTACCATCTCCACTGCACGTCCAGTACAAGCATTGTCTAATGAATTCTTATCTCATTTGTTATGCACCACATGACTTTGACTGGGTCAAGTTAGCATATATTGTGCAAATGGAGTGTAGAAAAGGGCAACACTAATAGGAAAATATTCACTCGGTCATTGAGGGAATCCTTGAGACACTGTTACGGATAAGGTTAAACTGTATGCACTGTGACTTCCAGACCTTTTTTCTGATAGTCTTCTAATATGTAGTGTTTAATTAGTCTGCAAGTTAATCTCCTGTGATAAAAATAATGGAAGGATGGTATGAGGCACTCTTGTCTTTGTTTTAAAAATGTTTAAACTGACTTGTATACATTTTTCCTCTGTATAAAATTGGATCTACAAATATGATAGCTATTTAGGTAACTTAGGGTCAAACTTATTTGAAAAACATCCTCTTTTACAAAAATAATTTTAAAATGAACTGAACTATCTTTTAAAGGCTTTATCTAATTCTGACCACCCTTCTGCTTTTCTACTGAAATTGATAATAAAGTCACCAGAGTAAAAATGAAGTTTAGCCCATTCAGTCCTTAACGTGACTCTGTATCCAAAACTTTGTCAATCTGACCATATTCTTTCTTGACGCTGTTTTGAGGAGTACAGTCACATGTAACTTTTCCTTATGGTTTTGGGGTGGGGTTTGTTTTTTGTTTGGGTTTTTTGTTTTGTTTTGTTTTTTT
>VXBL01000837.1:241662-323785 GCA_013400195.1 Aramus guarauna | reverse complement strand
TTTTTTTTTGTTTTTTTTTTTTTTTTTTTTTTTTTTTTAAATCTAAGCTGTGCTTCTGCTTCTCCCTTTTGCAGAATTGGTTGTGTTTTCAGACAAACCCCCTCTTCTCCTTTTTGCCCCAAATAAGCAGTGCTATCAGTCTAAATTTACTTGATCCTGAAGCTAACAAAAAACTCATATGACTGCTAATAGGAAAAAAAAGAAAGGCATAGCCTGCAGTTACCATGCCAACACTGTTCTCTGGGGTGTAGCCACACAGAGATAGATGCTGTGAAATTAAGCTCGGTGTGATAGGTAGGGAGGTACCTTTCCATACAGCTGTGCACTGTTTGAAGCTTTGATGTACATTATATTTTACCATTTATATGTTTAATGTTATGCGTTAATCTGGTCTTTCTGTTCTTCCCTTCTTCCTCTGTGTGCACACTTCAGTTTCCGATTGTTGTGGAGCGTGAGAGAACTTGGCACTTCAAAACATGCAGTGTATATAGTAAGCTTCATGAAAAATGAATTATAAAATGGATGTGATATGATGAAGAAAGAGTGGCTTGTGACTCCAATTCTGCCTGCCATCTAGTTGTCTTTGTAAAGTTGTTGGGGTTGTGCTCTGCTCTCATTTAGCTTGGACATGCACAGACTATTTGTGGTGGCAGTAAGGGGATAAGCAAAATGTTTCACAAGAGGAGCACTAGCAAAACTAGCACGAGACAGTGGTGCAGGACAAAATTTACTTCAAGTGTGCTTCTGTGCTTACGTGTGATTTTTCTACATTTCCTTACAGCTGTTCTTTAGGTGTTTGTCAAATATCAGATACAAACCTCCTTTTTATTAACATTCTAGCCCTATTTACCGAATGCTGCGTCCTCCTTTGTAGTCATAGCTTACTCCTTGCTACACAAGTAGTCCTTCCTTAGATTCAAGAAAAGGGTAGTGCTCCGTATTCTCCTCTCTCGCACCCTGTGTTTGTGCTTTCTGGGTTGGGAGAGATCACAAGAGATTAGGGAGTATCATTCTCAGTAAGGTTTTAAGCAGGTCATAACAATGCTGGTCTATTTGAATGTTTTGATTTAGTGACTGCTTTGGAAAGTACCTGTTAATACCTGAACAAACTTACTTTTTGAAGCAAATCCTTTCTCTGAGTTAAACAGCTTGGTTTTTGTTGGGTTTTTTTTGTTTTGTTTTGGGGTTTGTGTGTGTGTTTTTTTTTTTTTCCCTGCTGTTTTGTATGTTTCTCAATCCTCCACTCACAAATACATGCAAAGTACAGACAGAGCTTTTTATAACATGGTGAGCTTGCCAGCTTTACTTACTTAAACTTTCTTGGAAGACCATGGATTGGTTGTATAAGCGGAAATTCTGTGGGATATATTACTAACACTTTGTCAAGTCTCTGAGAGGTTACTTTGTGCAGTAGAAATGCCAGTCTCAGAGATGTAGACTAAAAGCATCATAAAGCTCATGCAGCTCCAAAATTTAGTAGTCTGTTTAGATTTTTCTTGGGTCATACTAAAGAAAACAGTCTTTAACTCAATAGTAGTTAATTAAAAATATCTAAATTGCAATGGTTTTTTGTACTGATTTTTGCTGAAGGCATAAAGCAACAGAGTGAAATAAATGGTAACTGTACTTGTATAATGTCCCAATGAGGTTTTCCTTCCTTCCTTCCTTCCTTCCAGACCGCAGTTACACTAAGAAATGTTCAGCACAGCAGCAAGTGTGCTTGGTCAGTGTTTATTATTAAATGTTGAAAATGCAACTAAAACATAAGATCTCATCCAAAAAAGTAACTAAATGTATTACTGTTAGTTATGTGGAATTAGAAAAGGGATTAATATATATTGCAACCAAGTGTAAAAAGCTGGTCTGCTGGTAGATAGCAGCTTATCAAACAAACCATGTGGATTGTGGTTTAGATCTACTGGGTGCAGCTGTGTTTATACTGGAGACTTACGAGTTAAGGTTTAAAGATAACTAAGATACTAATGCATCTGACTCTTTCCTGTCAACCAGTGATTTCTTCTGGGAGAGTTTTTCTGAGATGGCAGCCAGAGGTTCATGTATTGAAGTCTTGCACTATGCTCAATGAAGTTATTCTTGACATCTGCAAGCATCTATAGAAAGGGGGATGAGTACAGAAGATATGATTAGGAGCTGCTGCATAACAGCTGTTATATTGACACATAGTACAGACATAGAATGATGGACTATAATTTTGTATGATATATGTATATTTTATGTGTTATGTACATAATTGCCTGTCTTGGATATATGTCTGGTATATACAGTCTGTCTTGGACTGCCTCATTTGTACAGTAAACTATCTTCTTGTGACTCCATAGGATGTATGAATTCCTCGAGCAGGTGAGGCCACCCCCTTACTCTCCACAAAATTTGACTGTGAAAGCACAGGAGTTGTAATTCTGACTTAGCAAAGAGAGCCCCAATCCTTTCCCATAAAAAGTATGAATTAATTAAGCTGAGGAGAAGGATCTGGAGCTGTAAGTTACTAAAACTTAGCTGTTTTGTATTTTTATAGAATTCCCTTGAACAGATTATATTGTTAAGGTTGTTGCCTGTAGGGATTGTCTTGATCAACTGTATAAACGTAATGAACTTTTCACTTGATGAAAACATCCATAAGCATATATCAACTTTGCAGAATTTTTCTCGTAAGCAAAGAAGCCTTTGGCTCTGATTTTATATCATCAACTTTAGATTTCTGTTTTTTTTTAACAACTGGATTGCGTAAGGCCAAATTCTGCAGCTGAAACTGCTGTTACCCAGTGGAATGACTGCATGATATTATTCTTGAATGCCTGCTGCTTGTATATTAAAAAGAACTCTGCTATTACATTTGTGACCCAGCGTAGAGGAAAACTGTTTTTCAAAAACTTGCATTTGGTCATATCAGGTAATAAACTGAGCAGGCCTCAAATGTAATAACTTTGTAAAACAATATGTATAAATTTACTTTCTGTAGAGAGTAAGGCACCTTTTGCAGCTATTTTAATGGGAAGAAGCCAAGCAACAGCAGGACATGACAGCTAGATGACTCGTGTGTACCTGAAATTAATCTGAAATTTTTAGCCCCAACTATTGGTTCCTGCAAAGCTTTTAATTGTGAGTCACTGGAAATCAGCTCACAGAGGATACTTTAATCTTTACATCATCCATTGTCAGGCAGGACACCTGGAAATATGATTTAAGTGGTAACTCCATGCACTACATCTATCTACCTTCCACTACACAGGAAATGAGTTTGGTATTCTGATGCATAAGTGAAGTCATGGCTCTGAATTAAAACGCATCAGATTGTCTGAATGCGGAAATTAACCACCTGATTGAAAGTGTGCCTCATAAATATTAACTCTAACTACACTGTAAAAATAGAAAGCATATTACAACGTCTAGTTAATAAACAGATGCTGTCTCTTCAGCATGTGTTTGTTACTCTTTATCCACTCCCATTTTCTTCAGGAATGTTTTTAGGATTGTCACTTGACTTTTCCTGTAGTGGATTCATTTTTCAAAGAGACCAGAGCGTTGGAGTTTGCAGCTTAATCCTAGTGTGTGTGCTCATGTGCTAATCTTTATGTGCTTAGCTGCTTTCAGGCTTAAATGCTGAAAGATGTACTTAAAATGGAGATTGTATGTTACTAAATATGCCTTGATTTGCAAAGGAAGAGTGAAGGAGAAAATCGCGGTCAAAGAATGGGCTAAAAAGGAGCTGGACACAGTTGATCATAATCCAGTGCTGGCAGTAGGGATTCTAGTAAAAATGTTACCAGTTATATTAAACTGGTAATGGGTTGCTCTCATGGGAATCTCTTTGAATATTTAAAGCCAGTGGAGCAGAGTTACGTGATTAGGACTTCCCAAGATGACAGCAAAGTCTGTACAGTGTCCCTGTGCAATTCTAAAATCTAAGAATAAAACTTACCTCACTTAATTACTGCCCAAGCAAAAAAGCTGGAGTTGACCTATATGTCTGAGAAAATAATTAAGACCTCTATAATGTGCTTGTAATTTCTGATATCAGAGGAAGATATTTCCGAGTTTTCCTATGACACTGCCTGACAGGTGCTGCTTGATTCTTTGCTTTTGCTGTTAGGAAAGCAGGTTGGTTGAACCCTGCTAGTAGAGCTTGCTAACTGTTAACAAAACAAAAAAAACCCTAAACTGTCTGAATGTCTTGTGTTGATGCTGGTACTGGTAATAAGGTAGCTGTATTAAATGAAGCATTCTTCAAATTAATTATTTATTGCTTCTTTTTGAGAGGTCTTGTCTTAATGCCAGTACTTAAAATTTGATTTTAGTAATGCTAATTGTCAGAGTACTTGGAAATTTTATGTAATTGTCACTCTTTAATGTTGTTTTACAATAATGCTGTTGAACTTGTTTAGCTCTGAAGAATGTATTCACAGTATTCAAGAATTAAAATAATGTTAATGCAGCTTATCTTGAAAAAATTGTTATACAACAATATCAACATAATTCATTGACATATTGGGTAAGGTTGGCCCTAACATACGAGTAATTTCAGTGTGTTTCTTATTCACAATATGTTTATATAATAAACTTATTAAACTGGAGCTTTATGTAACAGTCCATCAAAATATACAGCAATAGCTAGATTAAATATGAGTGATTGTAATAGGGAAAAGAGAAGGAAATAAATAATGGAAAAAATAGTGTCAGTAAAAGTAATATTAAATTTGGATGGGAGAGCTGATGAGATAAAAGAATGCAGAGTAGAAGGTGGTCAGTTTAAGGAAATGAGCAGTTCAAGTGTGATCACATATGGTGTCTTCATCTTAAAAAGACTAACAGATATGTAAGAGATCTTATTAGACATTCTCTGTTTTTTTAGGGTTTCTCTACTCTAAAACACTTGAACATGAATGTGTAGAAAGGGGACATTTATGCTGGTGACCTTTTAAAGAAGAGACAACATTTGACCTGAAAACTCTATGCCAGGGTTTTATTTCATTGTCTGTTACATTGTAAGATGCCAACCAGAGCTTATGCTGTGGGATTTTTGTTATTTATTTATTTGTTTATACCTTTATACTACAGT
Organism: Aramus guarauna; assembly: GCA_013400195.1. NCBI lineage: Eukaryota > Metazoa > Chordata > Aves > Gruiformes > Aramidae > Aramus > Aramus guarauna. The sequence goes on along the minus strand of VXBL01000837.1, from coordinate 318,708 downwards.
TTTTTGCTTATGCTTATACTCTTTTAGTTTTGTTTTCCTTAAAGCTTATGCTGTGCAAGTGTTTGCATGCACACATGGGCATCCAGGCATGCAGGGTTTAGTAATAACCAATAATAATAGCATTTCACCTCTTTTGTCTGGACTGTGGTGGCCATGTGTGTTCTATTAGCACTCTGATTGCAGTGCTGTTCTCAAGATTCCTGTTTTTTGCTGCTGGATTCTGAAAGCACTGGATCAATTGATCTTGGAAATGTGCTGAGGTTTTTCCCAAAGCCTTTCGTACTCACTATCAGCAGGTGACATTTTTAACACTTATCCTATCTGTAAATCACTGAAATAGAGGTGGAGGAATCAATAAGTGTTTGATGATTTTTATTGAACCACAGAATCAGGAGTTTATATGTAAACAGAAAGTTCCTCTTTCTGCAGTATTTGTAAAACTAGGTGAATGATACAAGGATCTCAGTAGGACACTGGGTGCTTTTCCTTGCAGTCAGTAAATAAAAGTATCTTTTTCTACTTTCTGGAAAACTCCCTCTAACATCTGCCCTGCACTTACCTAATTTTTTTTAACTCTTTATTTTATGTGGTATATTTTACCAGTATTGCTTCTCCATTCGGTGATGACTATAGCCATATAAATTGATTCTGATGGGCATTGTTATTATTGTCAGAGGATTCTAGACAGTTTGTGGCTTGTCTTGAATGATGTGTATAAGCAGGACACTGTGTCAAACAAAGACATTTTTTGTCAACCCCTAAGTTTAAGAATTCAAATCCAGGCTCTTTTGTTGAGGAAAGCAGCAAATTGTAAACTCAAGATGTGCTTGAGTCTGACGTCTGAGAGCATTGATAAAGTGAGAAACCAAAGACTAACAGAAGTTTGTAAAGTGTAAGAAGCTCTAGCATTGTTAGCCTCTGGTAAGTCAGCTTCTGGCAAGACAGGAAAGATTATGATAACTAGAAAAGAAGAATCATATTTTCCCCTCTTTTCTCTCTTCTCCTCAAGAAAATAAATGCTACTGCAAAGGTAAAAGATATAAAAGATAAATCTTGAAAATTTCTAAATGAGGTTTTTAAAATGAAAATATATTGGGCTACAATGAGAGTAACTCAGAAAAATAACAGGACTATTGCTGTTTGACTTAGGATTGTGTGTGTGTGTGTGTCTGGAAATACGTGCTCCAGTGTAAGAAAACTGATCACAATATTGCAGCATTACAGGATTGAGATTTGGGGATCTTTTTGTGACTTGAGAAGACACAAGTCTCAAAGTCATTATTTGGTATTATACTTGGCATGACTATATGTCAAGTCACTCTGAGTCTAATTGCACAAAATAGCAGACAAGTTTTGATCACTTATTGTAGTTTAACCCCAGCCAGCAACTAAGCCTCACACAGCCATTCACTCACTCCCCCTCCAGCAGGATGGAGGAAAAAATTGGAAGGGTTAAAGTGAGAGAACTTGTGGGTTGAGATAAAGACAGTTTAATAGGTAACACAAAAGCTGTGCATGCAAGCAAAGCAAAACAAGGAATTCATTCCCTGCTTCCTGTTGGCAGGCAGGTGTTCAGCCATCTCCAGGAAAGCAGGGCTCCGTCACACGTAATGGTAATTTGGGAAGACAAATGCCTTCACCCCCACCATCCTCCCCTTCAGTCTTCTCCCCTCAGTTTTATATGCTGAGCATGATGTCATATGGTATGGAATATCCCTTTGGTCAGCTGGGGTCAGCTGTCCCGACTGTGTCCTCTCCCAACTCCTTGTGCACCCCTAGCCTACTTGTTGGTGGGGTGGGTTGAGAAACAGAAAAGGCCTTGACTCTGTGTAAGCACTGCTCAGCAATAACAAAAACATCCCTGTGTTATCAACACTGTTCTCAGCACAAATCCAAGCCATCACCTCATATTAGCTACTATGATGAAAATTAACTCTATTCCAGCCCAAATCAGCACATCACTAAGTAAAACAATATTAAGACTGGTGGACAGACCCCACATCAGAAGGGAGAGAGGTACTTACAGCATGTTTCTATAGATTCATAGATTATGGAATATAACTTGAAGAGATTTACAAATGTCTTCTGTGAAAGACATTCATGTAAAGATCTGTGATCATATAACATCCCCAGTTGGGGCATATTTTTATGTGGGACTGTATCTATTTCTTGGGAATGGTAAAGGGAAAAAGCATAAAGAATTACTTAGTGTATTAAAAGAAAGGATGATGTGGTAAGTAGGTGGGTGACCATATGAAGAGTATCTGTTAGGAGAAAAATTCTTGAAGCTGATATTTTTCCTACCACTTTTTCCTCAACCGTTCACAAATACATCCATTTTCTTTCTGTGTATGGCTAATAGGCTTGTACTACATCAATCACCTTTTTGGTTGTTTGTTTTTTTTTTTTTTTTTTTTTTTTTTTAATTTTAATAGCTCATATTTTAAAGATGTTTGTAAAAGCGCAGTTTTCTTTTGATATAACCACTTGTCTAATTCTATTTATAACACCAGCTTGATATAAAAATATTTTAAAAGGACAACGAATACGGTAGGAAAAGATAGTGAATTTTTGAAAGTTTCAACTAAGAATACGAAAGGCTAGTAGTAAGGAGTGTTAGAGTCAAGTTCAAATCTAGAGTTGCAATGTGACAGTTCCAAACTTAGCATCTGGTGCTTATCTGTATGTCTGACAGAGCAAAGCTTTGACGTCAGTAACACATACCCTAATCATTCAAATGTTATTTAGTTTATATATGCATTAGGAAGGACCCTTTGCAGTTGAAGTCATTATTTTGTAATCCTTTTAAGGCCGACTGTGTGCTTGCTGGTCCTCTGACCTTTATCCTAGCCTGTTAGGGTAAGTGCAGTTGGGTAAATAACAGCAAAAACTTACTAGCAGACTTAAATAAGAATCCCCCCAAAATACAAACAGATGAAAGGCAATGTGGGTGTATTTTGGAGAACCCTACTGTTATACTTTTGTTCCTGTTGTTTAGTGATATTTGAGTGTATTTGAGTACTGCTGCTTTAGTAAAATCTTTACTCTTTCCAAAATTGGAGATTTTGCTTCTTCCTTGCATATTTCTCTGAGTGATTTTTACTGTCTTCTGCTGTATTTTGGAGGTGTTTAGACCAATATTTGCTATGGGCAGTGCTCTATACTGGAGCAATTTGGGCTAATATTTCTTAGACAATGGGGAGAACACCCACCTTCTAACTGGCATGTTGGTCATTGATCCTATCAAGGACAAAAGCTAACTGACCAGGTTGATAAGTCAGTTGAGGAAGTGGGGAAAGTGAACAGATCATTAGTTAAATGAGTGTTGTGGGCTGATACTACAGAATTTAAACAAGAGATGCTTAGAAGAGATTGTTTGAAAAGATAATGGTGAAAACTAGCTGAGGTTGCTTGAAGAAAGTAAATGTTGTACATCAACAGCTTACTGGTATTGTAGCCCTGACCATTGCTATGAGAACTTTTTGGGTGGTATTTCCACCCTGTCATTTTCTCCCTGTGATTCTTCAGAGAGTGTTTAAGGTTAAAGGATACACCACAGTGTCTTGAGGACAGAGAGAAGGTCTTCAGTCTGTTCTACTATCTACTTCAAGGACTGTTTCATGTGGTTACCTTGTCCAGAAACTGTATGGTTGAGAATATCCCCACTGGGTAAGTGCTGTTGATAAGCCTTTAACTGAGCTCTGCCAGTTCCTTTGAAAGTGTACCAATGCCTGTCTGTAATGGATGAACAAGCCTGTGGGGCTAACAGGGTGGCACAATTTTCTGCAGCCTTGTGAAGTGATTGTCAGAGTATCTTTAAACATCCAATTCCAGCTAGATTCTTGCTCATGTTATCAGTTGTTTTGAATTCTAAACTCTAAAGTTAGGTTTTGGTATGAACTGTCAGGCAAAGGTAGGTGTCTAGTTCAGAGGTTTCCTCTCTGAAGTCCAGGTGCCTAAAGGCTAAGGAATAAAATGGTTTTCAGGCTTCTGTAAGAATAGAAGTTTTCTGTTAGATCACAGCCAGTTTCTTCACCTGTCCAGGATATCCTTAGAAATGATTCCTTCATCTGCCTGTCTTCCCCCATACTCCCTTCCAATGCAATGCTTTAGGTGATAGGATAATACAGCTTTACAGCACCTGAGATTAGATATCCTTCTGTGAGCACATGCAGGAGACTAAGGTATGAAAATGAATTGCAACTCACTGCACTCCTATAATTAGGTAAAAGAGAGCACAGTATGTCTCAGAACACAGAAAGAAGAGTGAAATAAGATTGATTTTTTTTTTTTTTTTTTAAGGAAAGCTATGGCAGCAGTATGATAATGATCTTGTACTCAGATTCTTCATCAGTCAGATATGCTGCAAGAACTGCCATTGTGAAGCAGATTAATGTCACAAAAAGGTAGTGTCAAATACATTATCTCTTTCTTTTCATACAGTTTTAAAAACACAATTTCACCCAAGCTTGTGTACTTTTTGTGTAATTATTATTATTCTGTACAAACTTTATTTTAGTGAAGCATAAATTTGAGGAATAGTTCACACTTTCATTTAGTGAAAGCTGATCTTTAAGGCAGCTGGAATACCCATTTTAAAAGCAGTGCCTATATTTGTAACATGTATTCTTTGGTTGTTGAGAATTAAATACTCCTTTGAAAGATACAGTTCTCTACAGAGTCCTCATTAGGCTTTACCTGAACAGTTGAGCAAGATTGATTTATTTTTTTAGAGTCCTACTTGAAAAATCATCTGCTTCATCTGTCTATAGAATAAATTCAAGCTATACAAAAGGGTTGAGTTAACAGGCTTAGATCAAAAGAAAATAAAAAAAGGGAAAAGCATCTTTCTGGATCTAAATTGGTTTTGGGGGTCTGCAAATGAAAAGATAGGGGAAAGTATGTGTATATAGATAAATATATGTGTGTGTCTACATATATGTCTTATATAAATGTATTGCATAAATATAAATATATATGTATTTTTACATATATATTCCATGTAAAAAGTAAAAGTGTACATGTACAGCTTTGTACATTGGAAGGGAATGATGGACTGACCTAGTGTTTTCTTTGATTTTTTTTTTTTTTAAGTACAAATGTTGCAAGTGCTGCTCCTGATTCTTTCTTAAAGCCTTCTGAGATTAACAAATAACCTGTTAGCTATGCTTGCATTTGTATCACATGGTAGTTAAGTGTGTTAGCAGCAACTGTATTCCAAGCACCCTGTGAGGATCCACTTCTGCCTCTAGAAACTGATTCAAGCAAATAATTTTGAAAATGGTCTTACTTAACATAGCTCTGCTGGCAAGTGATGCCTGGTAAGAATGGAACAGATTTTTTCATTTTTAATAGAAATGATTACTGTAAAATATTTCAGTAGTGACCTTGAAGAGTGAAGTGGATCAGTTTTCAAAGGCTGACATTGAAAATGGATTTTGGGATACAGTCCATATCTGTTGTGAATTATATTTGGTCTCAGTCCAAAAGTGAATCTAAACCTTGAAAATAAATTCCTCTCTAGTAACTCAGTTTATATAAAATTTGTATTTCCTTTTTATATGCATTTTCTCCCAAAGATAGAAGTAACATCCAGTAACATAAACTTTAATGTCTACATATACACGCTCCTCTAGCAGGAAGTCCGTTGCTGAGTTAAGATCTTTAAGGTTTGTATGTCATTGCTTGTCCCCCTAGTTAGATACATTTACCTTAAAATTGAATATTTTGCAAATTAATGATTGTACTGAAGATCTTGTGAAGGTGGTGAAATGCTTGGGAATTTCATAGACTTATTTTTCCCAAGAGATTTTTTTCAGAAATGTTTGGGGGTTTTTATGACAGCTTTCACTTTAAAATGTCAAGCTAACTGGACTGTAATACTAATTTGCAAAAATCAAACCAGTATGTTTCTACAAAACTCTGCTAGTTTTATTCTTCATTGTTATACTGTTTACTCATTCAGTCATAGCCAGTGGATTCAAGACCCTGAAAAAGGACTTAGGTTCCTAAATACTTTTTTCAGGCACATGTCTTTTTGTCACGTGTTGGATTATTTGACTTTTAATCATAATTCTCCAGAATTTGTGCGTTTGTTCTGATGATGACAGGAATCTTACTGCACCCTGTGGATTGTTTTACACAATTTTTGCATGCATATGATGCATGCTTCTTCCAGATCTTCCTTTAGTTAGCAGAAGCTGTACAAATGCTTTTTTTGTCAATGTTATCAGGGGCTTGCATAGTGGTAACATTCCAATTTTTAAAGTGTTGATTGATTGTTTTACCATATGTTGCTAGGTTATAGGAAGGCAACCTAATTATTCTCTTGCAAATCCCATCATCGACCGATCACTGAACTTCACATCAGTCAGCATTGTAGTGAGCAAAATTGGGGGGAAAAGTGAACCAACAGTGTGTAATTATTCTTTAGCAGCTGCTCACAGTGGGTATGACAGCTTGGTACTTTCTTGCCCATGTAAGCTTGTGAAGAGTCTTTTTTACTGGTGTGAAGTTTGCTTTTCTTCTTTGTTGCTGTGGTTTCTCTTTCCACTACCATTTGTTTTCAAGAATTTGTCATGTNTTACTTTAATTTTTAGAAAATGTATTTCTGTTGGTCTTGCTGGAATAGGTCAGCCTGCATCTGGAAGGGATGGATAGGGTTGTTACCATGGCTACAAACTGGCATAGAGTTGTCAGAGCCCTGTAAGGTAAGATGGAGTCTTATTTGTGCTACTGACTTCTGAGGAGACCAGAAAATCCCAACTTCGATGCTTTGTGTGTGAGGAGGGGTACATCTCATTCTTACTTCCAAGAAACTGTAAATCTATGTTGCTGTTTTTGTAAAGGAGGAAGAAAGCACTGATTTGTAATGTGGGAAAAAGTCAGAGCTGTAACACTGAATGACTGCCCTGGTAGCTTTCTGTCAGACATTTTTAGAGGCATTTGAGCACCAAACTGTTCTTTGTGCCTTTTAAAAATCCCTCCTGTGAAAACAAAGGTGGTTTAGAAAGGCTTTTCAATTGGAAACCCTTTGATAATACTTCATACTGCTTTCACAATTTCAGGACAAACGTTCTTAATCTAATAGCTACTTGCTTACAAATAAACTCATGCTTTCCCAAATACATTCTTAATAATGAGGAGGCCATAATGACTGGATACATGATCGGGATCTCTGAAAAGGATGACTTGTACCCTGAAAGATGCCTGACAGAGAGCAGTGCTTTAGTTCCTTGTTGGCTGCTACAAAAATGTGTATTAAATTTTCTAGTGTGCATCTCCATATTTATTGCAAACTGGATTTGGTGCTTTTCTTCAAATGCTTCCTTACAAGCTTATTTCTAGCTTCTAAACCATGTTGGCCTGATTTATGTTTTGTTGGCATCATGTGTTAATGGTGGTTTTATGTAGTCAGGGTTATCTATCTGAAAGTTCTTATCAGTCTTGAATTACACATTACCAACATAACTTCCATGAATGATTATAATATGTACAGGAACAAATGCTACTCTTGGGCTACAAACTCAGTTTCTTAGTACAAAATCTGTTGTGCTGTTCACTTATATTGCATGCTGTGTAAGGGGGTCCTGTGAGGTCAGGACCTCACTATGCTTGCTGGCCTATTGACATGTCATTGAAAGACAGTTGTTCCTGCAAAAAGGCATAAAACCTTTGAGGACAAGATATAGATCATACTAATAGTGATGAAGGGTTGCTCTTCCTGTATTTGTCAAATACTCATCTCCACACAAAAATACATCTTGGTGGCTACTTTTAAGATCATCATGTCCAAAAAATGTTGCTCTTTTGTATTGTCAGGATTGCATGTAGTTTCAATAATCATATTACTTCTGGGGGAGAGATATGTTGCATTTATGCCTTTGTTGTTTAATAGTTAGAGCTAGCTTAATTTTCTGATTTTAGAGCTTGTTAACAAAAACCGCATTTGAAAATGGTATTTTTCATTTAGTGAAATTGTATTAATGGGGCTAAAACTTGCTCAATAACTGCATGACATTTTAAAGAATTTTATAATTTTTATATGCCATGTGGCATCAGTTTACAGTACTTGGTGTCCTTTTTAAGGAATGTAAGATTAGAAGGGACCATCTGGGTTATCAAATACAAAGCCCTCATAATTGCAGGCAACAGGGAGAGAAATGGAGATGGTGCAGAAAGGCCCACAAAGTACTTTATTTTTTTTTTTCATGTACCCTCATGTATTGTCTTGCCAAAGACAATAAAGATAAAGCACTTCCCAAAACCTTAAAACAAAGTAGAAAATATTTTTAATTAAGAAGAAAGTGAACTACTGTTTCAGGTTTTATCATGGCCAAGAAGAAAAGCTAAAGTGTAACGAATTGCACACAAATTGTGAGAAAAAAGAAAGCACTTAGAATTAACTGAGAACAGGATTCAGAAGACTTGAGAATTTTTGCACTTATTGCCAGCTGCATTTCTGAAAGCAAAAATGAGCCACTAGTTGGCACACAGGCTGTGTATAAACCTCTTACCAGTTTGGAAGGGACTTCAAGGCTATTGAAGAATGGCTATCCAAAGCACAACTCTATCCTTCTGAGCTACAAGAAACATGTCATTTCATAGTATAAATTATCTTCAAGATGAATATAAACTAAGAGTTATGAAAAAATGGTCTAGTAATGCAGCTATTGATTGTAAGCAATTTTTAGTGGGTTGATTTCAAGTTAATTTGGAAAAATAGCATCTTTTGTTCAGAGAAAGAAACTGCATGTGTTACAATAACATTATGCAGATCAGCACCCATTGCATTAGCATTTAAGTTGATTTTAATAGGAGGAGGTTTTCAGAGCCATAAAGGGGGCAGTCAGTTGTTTAGTTCCTTAATGAGTTCAAAAGAGTGAGATTCTTGTTTCTGTCTTAGCGTCTTTTGAAAGACATACCTTTTTTCCATGTCGGGAGAAAATGAACAGGTGAGTGTATACTCCATGTATTTGGAGTTTCTTAATCCACAGGGGCACATACTATATTGAATTCATCTCCACAAGAGACTTACATATGAGGGAATTTCCTCTTCCCCAACCCTTTCTCCCTTGGGATCTCTATACGCTGTAGAGAGAGATACTCCTGCTGAATTTTAGGTATTTTCTATTCTTTTCATATTATCTGTGATTATTTTTTCATTCTTTTCTGTTGTTTTTGGGAAGATTTTATATCATAAACTAAAAATACATTGCCCTTGTCTGAATGAAGGAAATAATTTAAAACTATGGAGGATGGACTGGCAGTATTAAACATGCACGTATGCACTACAATAAATCTACCAGTTCATTCCTACAGCTCTTACATGAGTGATTATAAAACAGCTTAACAGTTCTGCCAGTCAGTGTTAGTATATGCAAATACATACATGAAAGTTCATGCACACCTACACACTAATCAGCTCATACAGATGAGGTCTTAGGTGAGGAAAGTCATGAGCATGGTTAGCATGGTACAGAATACATAACTTAAAGACAAGTTTTATAATGCTCCTACTTGTTTTTTGACATGCCTCTCAGCTCCTGCCTTTTGGCTTCATTACTGTCATGCTTAAGTGTCATGATCTGCTCCTATGGGACATGTAATGCAGTTAGGACTGGTGGACAAATTCTGTCTTTGGATCTGTACAGCTCCTACTTGCTCAGAATTGAGCTGCTCAGAGAAATGCAAGGATAAAAGCTGTCCTACAAGAGTAAAATATGCACGGAAAAACTGAAAATGTGGCTGTTGGTCTGCTGTTGGCTGCAACTGCATATTGCCATTGAGGGTGCCTGATCTATTGAGGTGTTAGGAGCAAATTGTGCTCGAGTAATAGAAATTCTAAAAGTCAGGATAGGTTGTTTATCATAACTATATTCTTAAACTGCACATGCTTATAGATTCCAAGTTATTACGTTTCTGGCTATCTGTACAGATGATTCAGGTCACTTCGGTGCATCTTGAAAGGATTTTAAGTGTTACCTTCAGATGATTTTCAGTGATACCTAGAAAAGAAGTTAGTTGATCTTGGAAAAAAAAAGTATATGCATTAGAATGATTTTTTTTTAAATTATTATTTATTATTAAGAGTCAGTAACTATGACCATCTCCTCTAGCTCTTATTAACATAGAGCTCAGGTAAAGCTTTATTAATTTGATGGGGGATTTTGCCTAGCAGAGATAGTAAGATTTGTTTCCAAGTGTCATAATTAATTTATATAGTACCCATACTTATTTAATTTAGGTAATAACAGAAATTATCTAAAGACATTTAAAATGCCTTTTAAAATTATAGTAATGTACAGTTAGAGCAGTAGGATAGAAAGTTATTTAATAACTTTGTAGATGCAAACAGAAATTTTAATTAAAATAATTTAGGTTAACTCATGCTGCTATAAAGTCAGCACACAAAACAGGAAGTACGGAACACTAGATGATAAATTCCAGAATGTTAAAACAGGTGGCAATTAAAAAATAAAGCAGAATAAATAACAAAAATAATAATAAAAAAAATCACTGTGTATTTCTTCAGTGATTGTAGAGCTCTTTCTTTTCTTTCTTTATGCAGAAAATTTCTGTCAAGGACAGTTCTTTCCTAACCCGTGTAAAGAAATATACCACCACGGATATAGAAGCAGATACTGTTTCATCTGTCATACACTACATAACCAATACTGGTAGAGGGGTTTTGCCTGTTACTATCTACATCTGTTGTAAAAACTGTACTGTTGGAGGAAAAATTCTGCATAGCATTTCCAGTGCAAGTACATACAACAACAACTTCGACAAATAACATACACTACTGAACAATTTAAAAATACTAAAAAGCATTCAGTACAGAATTTTTGAGTGATATTTTAATAGCTTTGTTCTTGTGAAAGATAGGCATCAAGCATGCTGGTTAAGCAAGCAGTGTTTTTTCCTTTGTTGGGAGCTTCTTGCATTCTTTTTATGAATATAATATTGCTTGCCTCTTTATTGTTGTTTGTTATTGTTACATGTTGCTTTGCTATTTGCACTCAAAGTGTTATCTCTTGCTAAGTTCACATCTTATGTCTTCAGGAGACAATGAGTAGCTTTAAATAATCCTTTTGACAATATTTAGTAGACTGTGCTCACTGCTAATAGTGCTCTGAATTTTATCTCCAGTATATCAGGGTGTGATACCAGACATGAGTTGAGGAGTTTTAGCAGACTTAGAGTGAACAAACCTTCTTTGGTTAAAAATAAAATACCCAGTAATTACTGAGAGGCACACTCCAGCAGACAGAACCCTTTTCCATAGAAGATAATGAGACTAGGATAAGTTAGCCCTAACATTTATGTTTCCCCTCAGTAATGTATAGGACGAATTTGGAAGAATTCCTTTCTTTTAATTCTTTCTGCTATTTGCTAGATTCCCATGTGCAATTAGTATTAATTTCAAAAGAGTCATTCTGAGTTTCTGCATTACACAATGGTCTTAGCTCTTCTTGTAGCTGAAATGCTAGCTGGTTGTCTTTGCTGAGAAACAGTTGAGTGAGGGTTCAGTTACCTGGGGCATTATGACTCAAGGAATGATGCAATTCTATCTCAAGGGTCTGGTCATTCTGGGGGATGCATTTCTAAGAGCCCTCAAAGTTTTTTAGACTGCAAAGGTGAAGATTACCTTACAAGAGACATAAAGCCTAGCTGAAGAAATGTGAAAGATAATTGTAGCTGAATGCTTCCAAATGGATATTTGGGGTGTATGTATTTATTTATTTTGTCAGAAAATTATTTTGGTGGGTGGCCAAATTGATGTAAAATTAAGTAGATAACAGCGTACGACTTTAATATTAAATAGTTATGACTGCTATGAGCTGCTCTTGGTATGAGCTTTCTCTGTGAACCAAGTATAGCATCTATCTTTCATGTATTCTGCATTTGTACTGACGTAATGATTCTGAACTTAGAATCAATAAGCTGAGAGTGAATTAGTCATTATACATGAGTATTGTGTTCTTTCCCAGGGAGTTTAATCAGTAACACCATACGCAATTAATTTGAACAAATCTAAGCAGGTTACAACGGGAACAGGAACAAGCATATATTCATAACAATCAGGCAACACCTATATTAACTGTTCAGATTAAAATTATAATTTGAATTAAAATTCAAGTGAGGCCCGTTTGCCTTTAACCAGTTTCTTGGAAATAATCACTGCTGAAGTACATATTGAGCCATTTCATTAACCTTTAAAAGAATGCCTCTAAGTGTTGCTCCTTGGCTGAGATGTTAATATGCTAGTCATGCTGATGACCTGTTCACAAAAGCTGAATTACCAGCTGCATTTGCATTGATCTACAGATGAAAAGTGCTATTTTAGGGCTGAATGTTGTTCTGGAACCACAACTGTATATACTTATTGGAGTGATAATACAACACACATTAATTATGTTGATGAGAATGCGTCCATTTTTAATGTGATGAGTACAAAATATATCTTTTTATATGAGTACAAAATATATCTTTTTATATGAGTACAAAATATATCTTTTTATATATTTGATAGCAAATCTTATACAATGAATAATAATTTGTCCATCAAAGACACAAAGACAGACAGTTATGGCACTCCTAAAGCTTGTGGTGTGAGGGGGTAAGACACAGGGCAAGAAATTAAGTGATCTCAGTGGCAAAAGTTGCTTGACTAGCATTACACAGTAGATTGTTGCCTCAAAGAATAAAATTCTTGTCTATTTTCAGAGGACAGCTTGTCTTCTGATATGCTCAGGCTGCAGGCTCACTAGCTTATGGGTCTCCTGATCAGTGAGGTGCCTCTGTAACAAGCCGTGCCTAAATTCAAGGTCTAACACAGCACGGAACTCAGGGAGGTAAGTCAGCTTGAACTGGGAAATTGAGCAGTGAATGAAGAGGTGCACACAGAGGTCCAAGAGCTCGCCCTAGGGGCAGGTGACAGGAGCATGAATGTGCTTTGCTTTGTGTCACTATCCCAGCTCTGGCTGCTGAGCTGCTTATGTTGTGCATGGGCGAGGAGGCGGTCAGGGCACATTTGAGTAGGGACCACAGATGATTCAGAGATGTCAGAAATGGTGGAGCATATCTAGAAGTTTGTGAATCAGCACTTTGTCCTATATTGGCTGCCATAACCTGATCTTTACTCTAGTCATCAAGTTTTTCCTACCAGTGCAATAAAAAAAAAAAGTAATATAAGTTATTTCGAATTACAGTGTTAGGCTGTTGTGGAGGTCATCTCTTAGTCCTGGCATGACAGTTCAGTTAGTTTTTAATTCTGTCATTACCACTGTCTCTTTGAGATGAAAGCTAGTGGCACAAGACACATCTCTGGTTCATTCTTGTAATATTTCTCTTTAATTTAGCATGTATTGAAGGCAGGGTTTTAAATCTAAAAGTAGGTAGTAGTGCTACTTTGAAAGCAGTCATATGCTGTATAACCACGAATGAGTAGAAACAAGATGTATCAGCAGTACTTATATGTCTACATGCATTAAAGGAAAACTGTGAAATAGAAAATATTAGGCAGAGGAAAAAACAAGGCACAGTGTAAGATTCAGGTTTCCTACTGTGTGAATGGCAAAGTCTTTTGTTGGTGATGATCTTTTTTGTGTAGGAGTACCTAACCGGTTCCTGTTTTGGGAATTTCCATAAAGAAGAAGAAGTAGTAGTAGTAATAATAATAATAATACAGTTATACTCTATCAAATAAGAAGACATAGAAGTGATTCGAAGGATTTTTTCCAAGGGAAAGAAAGATGTGGTCACAGACCATAGGGAAAAAGAAATGGGGACATACATGTCCAATAGCTAGTAAATCACTAAAAAGTAGGGCTAATAGGTTTGTGTCATAAAGCAAAACAGAAAGTTAAGTCACACATCCTGCATTATGATTACTTTGAGTGTTTGATGGGAACATTGCCTAGATTATTATCCTTTTATAAATAAGAGATTCTTTTTCATTGAATTAAAGCATAAAGTCTGTCCTAGCCTCACCGTGTGAAATTGAAATTACAGTAGTTAAACCTCATCAGCTTGCAGCCTCCTCATGTGAGGCACAATATCAAATACTCCCCCTCAACTGTTTTCCCTGTGGTTGCTAGAGTTACAGCTGATGAGTGCAACTGTATGTTGTACTTTCTGGGAAGTCTCAAGTATGTTGCTTCAGACAGAGACCAGCTCTTTTATAGGTAACTGGAGAGTTCAGGCTGAGGGTATTCAGAATATAAACGTAATTTGTTTTTAAGAATTGGTGTGTATGCTGATGACGGGGATAGTTTGGTATGTGAGAGTTTGACTGCTCAGTACCTGTCAGGGAAACATGCTGCAGTCTGTAGTTTGTGAGATTGCTTGTAAGGGGATACGATTTTTACATATCATAAAAATTACTTAATGGTGATAGAGTTCTGTTTTGATTATTCTGCTGACAGTATTTTAAAATGAAGCATTGTGTATTTTGTAGAAGCAAGCAAAGATGTAGTTAGAGGAAAACTAACCGAAGCTTTCTTCTCTTTACGTTGCAATTTGGAGAGATGACTGAATTAAAAAAAAGTTAGTCCACTGAAGTACCAAACTACCAATATATAAGTACAGCTGGTAACCAAAGTATGCATGCTTTGTTGATTATTCTGATTATCCCAGAGATATAATCCCAGATATTATTCTTTTTCAAAAAAATGCAGTTTTTCTGATAATTACTTAAAGCATTTGGACACAGAAATCTTAGATTTACACAGCAAGCTGACATAATGTGATCAGTGGCCATCTAAGCTTTCACAATTTAAAAAGTGCCGTCACTCAGCCCTCCAAATAAAGCCAGAGGTTTATATGTTTGTAGTGATCAAAAGTGGTTCTTTGAGCCAAATGTATGCATGCAGAAGTCATTTGTTTTCAAATGTCCCATTCCCAGTCAGGAGTATGTCCAGAATAGTAAACATGATGTCCAGTCTTTGGATCAATATACTTTAAAATCTAACACTGAGATCTGTTAGTGTCAGCAAGCGTTCATGTGCATGATTGCTGCAGAGGTGGGATTTAAGAAATGGTCATTCCACACAGTGGAATATAATCACTAAATTAATTTATAAAGCCTACCATACTCTTTGTTGAGGGCAACTTTTATTTGTATTTGTAGTACTGCAAATTAAAACCTAGGTTTTTATAGGTGAATGCTTTTTTTCAGATTCATGAGTCATCCATATCCATTTAAACTTCAAAACCCCAGTGGAATAAGGATTGAGTTGTTCACCTCAGTGCTTCCTTTTGTTTGGGCTTGCAGGTGATATGTACAAGCTGTCTTAATTCTATCTGAATTCTCTCCATGTTACTCTGTTAGCATTTCTAATGTTTTTAACGCGCCATTTTTTGAAATGCAGTCAAATTAAGGGAAAAAAGGTAATAGGAGATTTCCCTTAGAGGAGTGTGTGGCATCTGACACCCATATCCAAGTCCCTTATGTCCTGGTGACAGAAGCTGGTATTCAACTGCTGTGGTATTAATTTAGTTTGCAGATGGCATCACCTTTTGTGTGTAGTAATAAAAGGGAAAGTGAGCATTTTTCATTCAATATTATTAAAGTCCTTTTTTCTGGCATTTATTTGAAAATATAGCACTGGTACTGATGAGTATTAATCTGCGTTTTCAAGCATATTGCTTGAAGCATATCCCAGGATTACAGAAGAAGGTCTTGTTCTGAGCCTCAACAGGAGGTTGCTTAGGAGGTCAGAAAAAAAATTATTTATTTATAGAGGCTTCCCCCCAGAAAGCCCATAAACCTTTCTGTTATTTCACCTTTTCTACTGAGAGAAATATTTTGGGTTGAACTCTGTCCTATAGGGTAATCAGTATCTATGCTGTTAGAATAATACAAAGTTTGAGGTTCCTGATCTTTTTTTTACCAAGTCAAGTTTTGCTTCAAAGGACTTTTTTCACGTTGATATTGCCGCAAGTAGATGATGTGAGTTTCTTCAGAGACTGTCACTGATTGTAGCTGACTGGAGAGTTAGTGTTTAGAACAGCATTGTTGAAAAGCCACAGCTACAGTCTGAAAAAGACTGAGACCTGGCTAAGTTACTTGTTGCAAATCATTTGTGTAGATTGTGGGTGTGAGCTATTGTAGATGGACTCAGCGAAGAACTTTCAAAAGTGGGTCCTAACTGAAAACAAATACTCAATTTCCAGTGCATCTTGTTACGTAAATATGTGTTATATAACTACAGCAAGTAGCTGTAGTGTAGCTTGTGAATGTAAATAGCTTACTGGAGGCCTAAGACAGTGAACAGCCAATACGCGTTTTCCTGTACAGATCAATGTTGATTCAAAAGCAGTTGTTTCCTTAAAACTTACTTGTCTGAGTTGTTTGCAATTGAAGAGAGAGATGAATGTGGTAAAACAAGGCAGCTGTTTGGCTTCTGAGAAATATTCACAAACATAGAATTAGGGCTTTTATTTGTTATTGTTCTGCTTTGTTTGTTTTCAGATAATGTTGCAGTACGGAAAATCCTGGGATATAGAAAAAGAGTACTCAGTAAACCTGCATTTAAATAACAGTTGACTTCAAAGAGTGTCTTTCATACTGGAGAAGTGGTTTTGGAACTTAAATGAATTTGCTTTGAATTTACGTAGCTTGTATTCATACCTCCCTTTCTTCTGTCAGTTCCTTGTAATTTCATTGACATATATATCAACCATGTATTTAAAAACATAGTATAATGATGACATAATTAATATGCCAAGCAGCATGTGATGGAATCTTGACAGGTTTGTGGTTTACCAACAATAGCTTTACTAGATTAGGCTGGAGTTCTCAAACTGACCTATGTGAGTTGTTTACTTAATTTCTCATAAAGCTGAAAATCAAGTTGTGTTATCAGCTGAGTGAGCAGCAAAGTCTTACTGTCTTCACTGCTTACCAGTTGGGCTTCTTTGCCTTAGTGGAGCCAGTCATAATTCTCAATTAGTTTCAGGATAATAACTTCAGAGAGTAATTTTGATCTCAGCTACAAAATTACTTCTTTAAATGCATAAGACAGTCTGAGATACAAAGGAAAAATTATTCATTAGGAAAAATGGAACATAGAACAAAAAACCAGAACACAACCTTTTTTTTTTTTTTTTTATTTTAATACAAGGAGTTTTGTCTTTGGAAGGATGAAATGACTTAATCTTGCATGTACCAGTCTTAAGGCTTTTTTGCCCTTTGGTATTTCCCATCGAAACATATCAATAATCCTGTTAACCAGAACAAATAGGGTAACCAGCTGGTGGCACCTGCTTTCAGTGTCCTTTGTGAGTTCAGTGATCTCAGCCTGGACCCTGACCAGCTTGACACAATTTACTACGAAATGCATCAGAAGTACTTAGGAAGTTTTGTGGTTGTTTTGCCTGTAGGGCTCAAGAGTGAATGAACACGGCTTGTAGATAAATGCCTTCTCTTCCCTCAGAAAAGGTCATTCATTTTAGGGTAACTGTGTAGCTAGCTTGTGGATTATTGCTGGTCCATGGATATCTCTGTGATAGCAGTCTGCTACTCATAGCTAAGGCAGTTCTTTCTCTTGATTGTATTACAATGAGCTGTCCTTTTGGTGTGGAAAGTTTGGCATTCAATTGCATAGATACAAGTGGTTTCTTGTTATCTGTAGCCAAGCCACACTGGAATTCGAAGTTCTACTTTGTGTGCTGTACTGTATAGCTCTATATCAATCCATGAGGCTTCTGATCTCTTGATTTGTCAGTTTAACATGTCAGAGTTATATAAAAAATTAAGAATAAAAATTAAAGTTCTCTTTGGTGAATTCCCTTCACTAGAGGTAATCCAAAGGCTTTATTTCTTCAGTTTTGCTGGTACGTTTACTGCACATAGCAATAATTATCTGAGATAAAAATCTACTGTACTTTGACTCCCGTTGATAGTGAAGCTCATTACACCCCCATTATAATTATTACCCTCTTTATGTATACCTCGTTAACCACTTCAAAAGCAGGCATCCAGGGGATGCTGTTTTAAGAAACTATTTAAGTGATCAGGATGAATTATGTAAGATACTAACAGTATGTTCCCTCTACATCACTTCAAATCTTACAAAATTTGGGATGCATAATAATCAGAATTATATAAATAATGTTATTCTGTCTAACAGTGCTCTCATACTTTCCCAGTATGCGTTTGTTCCACTAATGTGAATTTACCTCTGGGAATAGTCCTATTAAAAGCAATATAGGAGTACAAGCTATGGCCAACAAACAAACGTCATCTCTACCTGCAATACTCAAGCAATGTATGTCCTGTAAAGTGTAGCATAGGCAAGGGGCAGCTAGCAGAGGTAGAAATGTGACTTAGAGCTAATAAAGATCACTTTTTAAAAAAAACAAAAAAACACAAAACAGACAGTTGCTGTTTCATCACTGAAGCTGTTACCATTCACAACACAGACTCTTAGATATTGGAATGTGACAACTTCAGGTTTGTAGTGAGGATGAGATAACCCAAAGCCAAGGAGATGAAAAGTACCAGAAATTTTCTTTGACAACTGTCCTGTTAAATGCAGGAGATAATACAAACTTATACTGGAATACGAATTTCATTTCAGTGCTGAAAAGCTTCACTTCCAAGATCATAACATTCAACATACAAAGCCCTGCTTTTCTAGTAAAGACAAGTGGATTTTTCAGGAATGTATTTCTGCTCTACAAAATTACTCTTAAAAATTGAATTCTGAAGTGAATCACAGTGCAAAGTGAGTTTATGTAATGCCAGGACAAGACTATGTTGGTTTGGAAGATGTAGCAAAAGTCTTTCCAGCTTTAGGTATTGCTGTTAACAATTCTGCTGTGTGAATGCTTTACTTCTTAGCACTTTTATAACCTTAATAATTTATACAAGTATTGTACATGTCTGAGGATGCTCTTTGAAAATAATGGACAGCACAGTTAGTCCAGGGAATGGAACAAACTTGACAAATAAATCAACGAAGGCCTTGTATAACCAAAACCCCATTTAACTTGCCGGGTAGAACTGGCTGTGTGGAGGCTAGTTATATGTAAATAAACAACTTTTTGAAGGTAAAATGAGTTGCTTGCACTGTGAATATGCATCAGAGATCTGGTAAAAAAAAAAAAAAAAGCCACTTTTTTATTTTTCTGATCGTGTTTTGACCAAATTCAAATACACTCAGGTTTTTTGGTGGTTTTTGTTTGTTATGTTTTGTTTTCCCCTGGAATAGCAGTATTTATTTGTAGTATCTTGTCTTCTTGGTAAACAGTTGCAACAGTGGAGCTTATCTGACAGAGTAAAAGCAGCAGTGAGGATCTAGGATGCTTGCTTTGCGTCCTAAATGTAATACTGAAATCACGTTTATATTGGAGATAGGCCCAGGTCTATTTTGAAGTCAGTGCTTCTGGTTCTCTAAAGTTTTGTTATTTGGATTGAGATCTTATTTAGACTTGCTTTACATTCTAGTGATGAAAAATACCGTGCATGAAATATCATGCATGAAAAGCTGATCTGGAAATACCATGCATTGGTGTGCACAGCTTCTGGTTATTTATTAAGGAACAGCTGTTTCAATTAAACATTTTACTTTCAATCACAATGGAAAAACTGGTAATAGTTTGACTCAGTAGAAATATTTAAAAGCATATTAAATATTTCAACAATTTTTTTCTGCTGATGGTTGAGAGGCATCTAGTGTGCATCATCTGTTGGTGATCACACAAGAACACTGCAGGAATTCCTTTTAAATATGTAAATAAACTACCCTGTCCCTCCTGCTTGTTCTGGGTGTAGAAAACTTGCTGATTTCATTGCTGTTGCAAGAATAATTAAAAAAAGGGGGTCAAGGATGTAAAATGAAATATCTGTAGATGGTCCTTTTCTTTACAAGTGCATATAATAACAGAATAAACATAAACAATTACTGTATTTTTAAGGAAAATAAAGGTCCCCAGAATAGTAAGGTGAACTTTGTATGCAGATAGCATACTCAAAGTAGCTGCTCATTTTCAGTTCTTCATTGTTTTTTTTCCTTTTAAATTCTTGTTAGGTTCTTTTACTGGCTTATGCTGCTCTCTGATTTAGTGGTAGAATTGTTAGAATATTCTGTATTTAGCACAGCTTCTCTTTTTTCTTTTCTAAATGTGGACTACTTTGAGTAACAACAAAATTTTTATATTTCAGGGTATATTATGGATTAAGTATCACTTCGTCCATACTACAGAAGTGAGATTTCCCTTTATTCTTGTTTTTCAAAGCAATATAAAATCTTTTGGCTCATAAATAAGATTCCACTCTCCCTACCCCCTCAAATTTTGCATTCACTTTGTTCTACCAAATCCCCCCTCAACTCAAGCACAAAATCACAGTGACGTATGTGGAGTAGGAGTCTCTGAAACATGGAACCTGAAAGGGCAATGTAGTGGTGAGTGCCGGAAACCTGGTTCTTACCAGGCAGTGTTAGTAGACTTCAAAGGATGCTTTGTGACTGAACATTGCTTCCTGTGCTGTAACAGTAAGGCGTCCAGAACATACTGATCATATTTCCCAGTTTGTCAGAAAGGGAAAGAGGAAGGATCAACATTTTCTGTATAACCTAATGCTTAATAAAAAGTGAAATAAGTTTTAGGATGAATGGGAAACATATTGCAGCCCTTCTGTTTTGCATTCTGGTGAGAGTCTAGAAGATTTTTTTTTCAAGAACGCTATTTTAGTAGCAAACAGTTAAAAAAATGGTGCAGGGGGTACCTACAAACGTGTAGAAGTGGAGTTGTGTAATTAGATAGTAAGTGGATTCTTGGCATGGGCCTTAGTAGGTATAATTTACCGTTCTTCCAGAGGTACCCAGTGTAACCGAGAGTGGCATATTACTCCATTGTAGAAAATGAACACTTCAAATAGCTGCACCACTGTTCTGTGATGTGCTTTGTAGCTGTAACATGGCACGAAGCTTCCTAGAATAAATCTGCACAAAATCCCTGCTTTCTTAGGAGTGGTTTTAAGGCAAATCACCAAACAGATTTTGTGATTTTTAAATACTTCATTCACGAGTATTTGAGATGAATAGCTTTGTAATATAGGAGCAAAATTCAGCCATGCTTTCTGTAAAGATGGCAATGAATGTTTTCTTAGACAAAGCACAAACTGATTGGATGGGATATTTTAAAAAATCATATATTGCTACCTGTCTTTTTTATGTCTCACTCTGTAACAAGAAATAAAAATATGACAGAACTGGTGTACTTTAGTCTACCAGTGTATTATAGTGAAATGGATTTGCAAATAAGTAAACAAAATATTTTTGCTTAAATTTATTACCACAGTCAAAAAGTCAAGAGTATAGAGTGCTCTGGGGTTTGTTTGGGTTTTTTTAAACAAAATTTTAATAGACTTATATCTAACTGTTTGAAAAAGTTTGAGTATTTTTGCCACATACATCTCAGAGCAATTTAATCTTAAAAAAAAATAATTGAGCTTGAATTCTTGCATTTTTGTCAGAGAGGCTGATAACAAGTTTTGGGGGTAAGATTCAGTATTTATGTGCTGAGTTTTGAGGAATGCTGATTGTTTTATAATTATCCATCACATAATTAGATATCTGTGAATCCTGAGGAAATATGGCTTTATCAGTAGAGCAGGAAATTGTGAGTTAAAGAGTCTAATCTCAGGGTTTCCATGAAAACGTACTTAAGTTACAAATGCTCTGTTTTAACAGTTTTCCATATGTAGAACATGAATAAATGTACTTTAATTTTCTTTGTAGAGGTAACTGTGTTGTAATTCAGTTGTGCTGTATCTTAATTTCCTTTATAAAGTATTTTGAGAATTGTAGGTGAGCTTTTTTATAGAAGAACAGATATTTATTGGCAGGGATTTGTGTTGGATTTACTGTAGGCTAAGATAACTTTTCTTTGCCAGCTGTTAAGAACAACTTAAACAGTACAAAAATACCCACTCTGGGGAAAATTGATTACTTTATAATTCTATCTGATGAGCTGTATTGGACTAACCAGAAGCCTGAAGGCTTAAAGCGCTGCTTGAGAAAGTACAGATTTTCATTTTACAGGGAGCTTATGCCCCCTGACAGTTTATGGACTAGGCATGGCTGTAGTCAGGCCTCTGTAGATTTTTTTAGATGGTGAAAAATGAGTAGCAAAAATTTTATCTCCAATTCTGTCTTGGGCACGCAAAGCTAATATTGTTCCATCTCTCTAAGATTTGTTAAACAAAACATCTACAAAGATCAGATTTATTTAGCCATTATTGAATTACTTCAGCTCCTGTAAAATACGAGGCTAAAGCACACTAAAAGGTGATTTTGTAAATAGACCCCATTCCATTTCTATTGTATAAACAGAGCTTAGTGTCACAGATTCATGCATTTGTATGCTGCAGTTGTCTCACTACTGTAGTACACCAAATAAGGTCTCAAAATAGAGAGTGTTTAGCTTTCCAGGTACTGAGTGAGATCACCAAGTGGTCAGATGAATTTTTTTTTTGTCTAAATCTTGCCTGATAGCAAAAGTTTTCTGAAAACTTAAAGCTGTATGAAGTATTTGCTGTATTCAGCCATTAAAGGATATGCTGTTGATTCTACTTCTTACCAGTTCCTAAGGCCATAAATATGGAATTGATAATTTGGAAATATGTGATTGTGTCTCCTGTACAAGAAGAGACAGTTTTGCTGATTAGGATTTTTTTTGGTATGAATTCTTGAAGAAGTTACTAAAATGATGCCCTTAAATTTATATTTTAAAGTAATGTCCTTGCCAATCATAACTGACATGGGTTGTTGTGTTACTTAGTTTGCTTAACCATGATATTTTTAGAGGCATTTGTGGTATTGGCCCTCTTAAAATACAACAGAAACTGTCAGTCTGCTTCTATTTGAACTGAAACAAAAATAATTTATGAAAGTTTCTGGAGTCCAGATTTTCAGATGAGTCTTTGTGCCCTATGGTGAAGTAGAACTAAATGCCCTATTAAAAAGTTCCCACATGGGATGCATCTGACTAGTCAGCTTGTGTTGACAGACTGGTATTGGTGCACACACATTCAAATAACAGAATGCACAAAGTGTTGGAGGTGTATTTTAGAATTTGGAATTGGATTGGTGATGTTTTCTGGGTTTGGGTCAGGTCTGCTGAGAGCCATTAGTACAGCTGGTGTGCAGCTTGGGGTAGACACACCAATTGTCTGTTCGTTGTTGGGATTGCAGTTTATATGCGTAAAGTAAAGAATAAATATCATCTAGGCTTGAAAGATAGGATGTGTCCCTTCTGCATTTATTATTCTAGCTATAAGTTTTGATCAAGTAATATCTATTGTGTCAGAGTGGAATTGAGGTTGCTTGCAAGAATATAACAGCTGGTTGTTTTCTGCAATAATGAATTCAGCTTCAATTTTCCATCCATTTTGAAAGAATAAAAGGGACAAAACTGTCGTGTTTTTCAATTGGTTGTAATTGTTTAGATATATTTTTAATATGTGTTTCAATACATTAACATAACTGAATTTATATTTTAATACTAAGTTTAAAACATAATCCAATTTAATTTAGGTAGCAGAAGGTGTGTGGGTATGGTTTTTGGCCTAGGAATATGATCTGGGACCACCAAACTGAGATGATTTGCTTTTGGAAATGAGAATCTGTTGCCATGCCACACTTAACTGTAAAGCACAGAGCAGGTTTTATAGTCTGTTCATAAGCAAATTTTCAGCTCTGTTATAGAAAAACTCCCAATTGGGCTGAGGAGGTACACAGGATACTATGCCAGCACGGAGCTCGTTTTCTCTGCTAAGGTGACTAAGTAGGAGATCAGCTACAGCCAATCTTTTGTCAAATGAACAGGATTGCTACCTCCCATTCATTGTGCACAATGTCATATATGTGACATGAGCTACTTTTGTCACACTCCAGTAGGGTGGGTGCTGACACAGAAGGGCTGATTTGCTCTGACTAGTTGATGGACCTCATAGCCCTGTTTCGGCTCCCTTACGCTACCAAGGCTGTGGTTAATAACAGCACTGTATCTGCTTAAATATACAACTTTTACAGAAATTCAGTGAGGCATCATTGAGGTTCCAAAGACTCTTTTTGAAAATTTAGCCCAAGTGCTTGATGCCTCTTTATTTTGAATAGAGATTGCATCATCATAACTATACTCCTTACTAAATATGCCAGAGCTTGAGCAGGCTCTGTGAAGTTTTAGGATGTGCTTTATTTTTTTATTTTTTTTTTCCCCCTGCAGACACGTTCTTAACTGCTGACATCACTGGTATTCAATGAGACTTGTAAATTCACGCTTCTTAATATTTTGTTTTTTACAGGTTAGTTCAATTAAGCTAGACATCTTGTTTATAATGGCTTCTTGCCCGATGACAGCCTATGGACATAAAAGAGACAAGCTGCAGAGTAGCTAGGCAATGTCTGATTACCTTCTTTAGAAAGAAGGAAGAAAGTTTAGTGAGAAACTGGTAAATGCACATCTCAATGGCAAGTCTGCAAAAATGCTTTCCTCCTTCCCTTCTCCGCCTGACAAATCCTTAGTTGGAATGGGTACTGCTTTATTCATCAGTAATACAGCTAATTCAGCTTCTCATGTCATAGTGTATCTGTATTTTTACTTAGTTTTTACAAGATTTTCATAAGCTGTAAATTGTTATTGACTTAAGTGGAAATTAAGGTGAGCCGTAAGTGCTGCTTATATTCCCTTACTTTATGTCTAGAACTGCTTCATGGAATGAGTCCTATACAGGATGACAGGATTTGAGTTAAAACATCAGGCTGTGAAGTGATCACAAGGGAACAAGAAAGCATCTCTGCTAGAGCTGCTGACACCTTGAGATGGCTGTGTATCTGTAATTAGTCATGTAATCAAGCATGGAAAACAGTTCACGTGTATTTTGCCTTTTGGAGTAAGTTTTTTTGTTTTGTTTTGTTTTGTTTTTTTTCCAGAAGGGTAGTTAGCTGTTGAACTAGACTCTAATTAAAAGCGTGTATAAGAATAATCAGGGGAACGAGACTGAATGAAGAAAGGGAGAATTTATGAAGATTATGGGGGAGCAAAACCAGAGGAGGCCATGGAGGAAAGCAGAGATTTAAGTTGTGGTTTGTCTCATAAGCCAGGATGAGAGCCTGAGTGGGAATTCTCTCAGTTCTTTCAGATCTTCATTTCACCTTTTCTCAAACATTAATTTTTGCTGATTTGCATGGTGTAGTGGTAGCATTGTTGTAAGCTGTATTCCTCTGCTTCAAATTACAATGACAATAATGAAATAAAGCTAAGAAAAAGTCAACACAGTGTAAATAAACTGCTTTTCTAGGTATGTATTACTACAACTTTCACTGAAGACCAAGCAATTGTCAGGATTCAAGAAAACCTAGTTTTAATGAATGTATGTGAAGAATTATGTGAAGTTACCCATAGAGTAACTTTCCAAATGAGTTAATCGCTTCAGCAGTTTTATTCTGTTCTAAAAAATAACTCTTCTTGCAGTGATTTACATGTATTTTAAAAATATAGTTGAGATGTTAATAGCAAGTTTGAAGAAATTTGAGTTACCTAAATTTGAAAGGGTATTTTGGTTTTCTAAGAAAAAGGAAGTTAAAATTTTTCTGACCATTTTTAGAATACACGCATAACCTTATTATTGCAACATTTGTTGTTTTTCTTCTGTTTCTCTATTATTTGTTGACTTGTATTGTCCTTTATTTAGTTTGCAAGCTACGTTGGAACTAGGAACATCTCTTTTGATCTATGATGTCTCTAGCATACTTCTGGGCATAATTATAATCATAAAAATCTTTGAAACCTTTCCACCTGATGTCTTGTTATCACTAAACTTGAGATGTTCTATACTGGCACCATAAAAAAAAAAAATTAAAGTCTTTTTTTAGCCTTCAAACACTTAGAAAATAATAAAAACAGCTAAACAAGACTGCAGTTTATGTCTTTGTAGAATATAAAAATATCTATTTCATTGCAATATCTTAAATTCTCCCTTAATCTCTCAAGCCCCTATGAATAAAGCATTGGATTACCAAGTAATACCCTTCATCACAAGGAATTAGGCACTTTAGCTTTAGGCTCCATCTAAACCGTTGCATTAGGAGTGATGCTACTGATGTCATGTTTTCCAAGTTGCAGTTCGCTCGCGTGGTGCCTTCCTCACCCTTTAAGATCTTGCTGAGATAAAATGTGTGTCTCATGACTCTCTTAATTTTCTTTTTTTTGGGTGGCTTTGAGGCACTAGCGTGCATATGGCTTTGTAGCGAAGAGACGAGAGTAGGAACCTTAGTTCCTGTTCGTGTGTGTGTGAGTCTGTAACAGAGCTTTGGCAAATTGTGTTATTTCCTTGATCTATAAGATTAATAACTTAGAATAATATTTTACTTGCAAGAAGAATGATTTTAATTAGGGCCTTGATGTGCCAATGTCTTCTGTCTGCAATATGCAAAAATTTAAAGAACATCCAGCTCGTGATTCCCTCCTTGCTTTTCTGCAGCTATCATATTTTAAAACTTGCTGTGGTATCAGAGTTGTTGTTGTACTTCTGTATCATTAGATTTGAGAACTCTATTACAATTCATAGAATAAAATGGATGGAACACATCTCTGTACTCGAATCCCTGTTGCCTCCCTACATCAGCTGGCTAGCAATGAGGAATGCAGCTGGCACCTGGTCAAAAACTGTCCAGCAAATCCCTGATTTTCAAGGGTACTATCCCTCTTTTTAAGGCAGAGGAAGCGTAGGAGTCACCAATGCAGCCTTGAACCATCATTTAGTCCTTCATGTTTACAAAGCATTACATTCTTGCTAAATGTTGTTGAAACAGACCTCAGTCTGACCCAATTTGCTTTATGAAACTTGGTGTGTAGTCTTATCCCGTGAAAGGATTTCTGATTGCATTCATTTTTCTTCCTTTTTTACTAATACATATGATAGTATGTTGTATCTACAGAAAGCATGAATTCCTTAGATTTAATATGCCTCCATAGTCTGGATAATTGCTTTTGTGAAGCTATTTTAGTTGAGCATTTTATGGTTTGCTGGACAGCTGTTTATCTTGTAGCTTATTGATGCTGCAGTCCATAACGCAACTGGCATCAGTTATGTTGAATTGATTTTATTTTTGTTACTTCATCACATCATCGAGCAGGCATTGACTACTCTTTACAAAATTGTCCCTTGATGTCATGTTTCCCTAGGAATCCTTAACACCTTGTCATCATATACTTAAGAAAATACCTATAGAAGACCTAACTAGACAAATTATTATGGTTCCATTGTGGTTCTGCATTTTTTCTGCTCTATTATCTTAAAACAGTAAAAGTCAAATTGACCTTATAGTCTGCAACACAACTGCAGCTTTCACTGGAAAGGTCATTAGCCTGAAAGTTGGAATATAAGGTTTGCAGTCCATCCTCACTTCACATACCCCAAACAACAGTGTTCTGTTTTTCTATGGTGCTGTTGTAAACAAGAACCTTTCTGGTCTGCTGAGTGATCATGTAAATAGGCAGGGCTTTTATAAAGCATTTTAAGCATCTAATAGAACATAATAACTTCTTTACAGTTTTTTCTTGTGTAATGGTAATTACATAATTGGACAGGTTTTAAGTTACTTTTTTTTCTATCTGATATGTAGATGCCAGAGTCTCTTTTGAGCATTCTTACTAAACAGTCCTAAAAATCATTCAGGAAAACAAATCTGCTAGGCTTCCCCTTATTATCAACATCCCAAAATGCCTTTGGCAATGAGTAAATGTCAAGCGTTTGTTATTTGGCACTTGACTAGTCACTCATTTATTTAAACTCAAACATGTTGCATAAGATTGTGAAAGTTACGCTAAGCTAATAATTAAAAACAAAAAAGCCAACCTCCCTTGATCTAACCTTTCCAATTTCCATCTAAATAGTACCATCAGGGCAAAAATACACAGAACCATATACCCTATCAAAAGTAATTGACTGGCTGGTGTTGCCAAAATGTGCAGTTGGCTGTGACCAATTGCAGGGGTGTTATTCTTACACTGGGAAGGCCAGGTGTGTGTTGTTGCAGTAACACAGCTCCTTTCTCTTCTATCCTCCCCCCCCTCCCCCCCTTTTTTTTATTTTTAGTCAGGTTTTGGCAATCTTTTGCTGATATCAGTACATGCATATTTATTAAGCATTGTTTGCTATCTTGAAGATTCTACATAAGACCTCTAAGTTACAGCCTTCCTTGCACATCCACGACACAGTAGTTAAAAGCAGTTTTCTGTTGTACTAGTGCCATCCTTTTTAATGCGTGCACTTACTGACTCTTCCTTCTCTGTAGTATTTGGGTACCAGCTCCTTGGTTTTGCTTTTGAAGGTCTTTATAATTTTGTCCCCACCTAACCTGATTTTTCTCATCTTATTTTAGAATTTGGTTCCTATCTCCAGTCAGTTTTTGTTACCAGCCTCTGTCACCATTTTACAAGATTTTTCAGACTGACACTTGCTTACCCAAGGGTTGCCTTTCACTTCTGGGAAGAAGTATCTGCAAAACTATCTCATCTTCATCTGGTCCTTTATTAAAATTCTTCTCTGCCATGGTGCCTACCGAAAATGTATGGCTGCAAATCTGACGTATTATGACTACTCTTAGTCCTACCAATTTGGAATCTAGACTGAGGGAAGAATTTTCTTATCGTTAATAAACAAAAAGTATGTGTAGTTTAGTCCTACCAATTTGGAATCTAGACTGAGGGAAGAATTTTCTTATCGTTAATAAACAAAAAGTATGTGTAGTAAAATGAGAGCTAGTTAAGCCATGTATTTTAATGCCTTACTTATCACTTCTGACCTGTACAGTATACTCTGTGTTGGAAGTCTGATATTGCATGTGTACCACAATTAAAAATATGCTGACAGTAGGAACATAAATCAGTTGCCATTGCTTGGTTTGAAGAAGAAGTTATCTAAAAGGTGAGAGAAAATTGAGGAATTGCATTTTTATTCTGATTCTAAGACAGTGTTGCTTTATAACACTTATTTCTCACTTCTGTGTTCATTGTTTTATTGGCTAGTAAATAGAAATACCCTTCTGCCTCTGGGTGCCCTGCAGAATGTTTAAAACACACATCAAACTACTGTTTCCTTAATTTTGGCTTCCTGAGAGCCCCAAATTTTAATTGAACTTATGCCAATAAATATTCATATGTAATTTTAATCTCTCCAAGATGTCAAAATTAAAGATGGGTTTTGAAGCATGGTCCAGTGTACATCCTTTCTTTTGCTTATTTGGTGAATGATTTTTATCCAGTGCTGCTTAATATTATTTACATTCTAGGTTTGAAACTTGAAACATTATAAATGGGAATTCTGCCTTCATCAGTCATCTAGCTTTGTTCCTCTTACTGAGTAATGTCACAGTTTATGGAGAGTGGCATTACATTTATTGGTGATACATTCTCAAGGCTGATAAAGTTTGATTGATTAATATGTGTACTTGCCTTTTTAAAGAATAATTTACATTTTATATTATCAAAACCTGCGTTAAAACCTCAAATTACTACAAGTTGTTGAGATGATTTAAATTACTTTTTAAAAGTAAGCAAGCTGTATGTATACTGCCAAGCTTTTTTTTACAAGATCAGGCCTCTAATTTAGTGTCTTTGGTTAATCATGACATTTCCTAAATGCCTCAGGTCAGAATTTCCCAACTGCTAAGACAACTTTTGAAAGACATCATCTGTCTTCAGAGGAAAGATGTGAAACTGTTTTTCTTATTTGATATATTCAATTAGTATTGTTTCCTTCAAAGCTGAAAATTGGAATTTAAAAACAATGATGTTAATTATGATTAATTTATATTTTGCTTAAATATTCACTATATATAAGAAACCTTTAATAGGAAGTCATAACAAGAGTTTTTGTGGGCTGTAGCTGAATGAAATTGAACCACAACTTGAAATAATGAGTATTAAATACCTAAATATTAAAGCAAAGTAGTTTGACTTACTGTTTTTAATAAACTGAAAATTAAAAATTTGAAACCATATGCAACCATATGAAGAGTATTTTAATTGATTTAAATCAACCCATCTTGTTTTAAATCACAGCAAAGTAAATATTTTATAGCAAACAAATGTTTTCTTCTCTTAAATACAAGGTACCTTTGCCATTGTATCTCCATCACATCGCATCACGTTTTTGTTTGTTTGTTTTTGAGGACTTTGGCAATTCAAGCAAATTTAACTTCAGTGCTAAAATACTCAATGTAACACTCTTTTAGAGCAGCCTAGAGATAACTGCTAAACACCATTTGCAAGGCTCTGAAAACAGCTAATACATATAAGTGTGAATGGATTTAAAATAAAAGAAACTCCAAACTCTATTTCTCCATTTAAGGCCTAAAATTCATAATAGAAATATGTTTCATGAGAACATTAGTCATGTGCATGAAACGGTCAATGGTCAAATGTTTTCATTTGCAGAAATACCAGTCCCTGATTCTTGAGAGTTGCCTTAGATCCATAGTTTTAACAGACTATGAAAAATGCTAAATTAAACAAACAAACAAAAAAAAAAATAAAGGAAATAATTTAGACTGTAAGGCAAAATTGGTATGAGAAAAATCTACTTTACACTTTTAATAACTGTTACATATGTTTTGTATCTTTTGTTTTTACAGATTTCCTTTTTGCCTCCAGAGTGTTTCGTTATGGCAGCCTCCAGTGAACAATGACATCCTTTGACAAATATAGATGCCAAAAAGCCAGATGAAAACAGTGGCCTTGTTTCATTTTTACTCCAAGACAGTGAAATGGTGCTCTTCACGTTTTGTTACTGACTCTCACTGGAAAAAACCCAAACTCCTGACTGGACCTTTTTTCCCCAGCACTCTCCCAGTGTTCTTATGGATGATTGACACAGTGACATCATGTAGTAGGCCCTGAAGTGTTGTCATAATTGAGTTGCAATGGTTTTATACACTTCCCCATTTCCCAACAGCTTTCTGTCAGTTCTGCATTCTTTTTCCTGGGGCCTGATTTTCCCATGTTACTGGTTAGCAGATAGGCTTGTGGCCTCTTTTGTTCCGACCACCTATGAAAAACGTCAAAGAGCAGATGATCCATGCTATTTCCATGCACTCTGCATCATTATTACCACCCCCATCTACTTGGCACTGTTGGTAGCCTCTCTTCCTTTTGCTCTGATTGGCTTCTTGTTATGGTCCCCACTCCAGTCAGCCAGAAGGCCATATATCTACTCTAGACTAGAAGACAAGAACCATGCCAATGGAGCCACGCTGCTCACTGAATGGAAGGCTGCAGGGAATGGGAAAAGCTTCTGCTTCGGCAGTGCCAACGTTTGCCTGCTGCCAGATTCTCTGGCAAGATTTAATAATGTTTTCAATACACAGGCCAGGGCTAAAGAGATTGGCCGGAGGATCCGAAATGGGGCAAGCAGACCACAGATCAAAATATATATAGATTCTCCTACCAACACATCCATCAGTGCAGCAAGTTTTAGCAGCTTGGTTTCCCCCCAGGGTGGAGATAACAGTAATCGTACTGTTAATGCTGGCATCAAAAGGACAACATCAATGGAGTATAAAGGAGACAATTCTGGCTCAAACAACAGTGAGGATATTAGAGAAGATAAAGGTGGACCTGGAGAGCCAAATGAGGGAGAAGAAAACACTTGTATTGTCCGCATAAATGGAGAGGACAATGGCCACATGTCAGACACAGAAACAGACACCATCAATGGCCAGGCTCATGCCAGTGGCCCAGCAGAGCCCTCACTGGAAGGTGATTCAGAGATCTCAAAAACACCTAACCACAAACAGAAGGAAGGAGATTCTGGGAGTTTAGACAGCTACTCTGCCTCACGAGAGTCCTTAGTTAAAGTTCGTGTTGGAGATGGTACGGTGGACCAAAGCACTGTCAACAACAAGCTCCTCTACAAAGCTTCGATCATGAAGAAAACTTCGGTGCGGAAAAAGAAACATACAGATGAGACCTTTGATCATGAGATCTCTGCTTTCTTCCCTGCCAACTTGGACTTTCTGTGTTTGCAGGAAGTGTTTGACAAAAGAGCTGCAGAGAAATTGAAAGAGCAGCTTCATCACTATTTTGAATACATTGTCTATGATGTTGGGGTCTACAGTTGCCATGGCTGCTGTAGCTTTAAGTTTGTGAACAGTGGTCTACTTTTTGCCAGCCGCTATCCTGTTATGGATGCTGCCTATCACTGTTACCCCAATGGAAGAGGAACGGACTCCTTGGCTTCCAAGGGAGCCTTGTTTCTCAAGGTAAGAGTCTTTTTGAAACCATAAATATGGACTCTAAATATGTGACAAGTTATAAAGTTACATTATTTTCTCTCAGTCATTTCTGTTAGAGTTCAAAGAAGCAATATTGAGATCTAGATTACCCAATCTAACCTATATATAGGTTTTATGGCCTAGATATTGGGTTAAAGTGATGGATGTGCATGAAATAACAAGGGATTTTTTGGAGGTAGAACTTGAGTATAATTTCAGGTGTCAAAATTTGAAGTAGTCTTCATGTAATTTTGGTTTCTATTTTACAGAAATCTCTTTAATAAAATGCACAAATTCTAAGCTTCCTAACACGAGTATAGTACAATAGGCATTACTGTTGGACATCAGCTTGTAAGTGTTGTGTGTTTATATAGGAATGAAAACTTTAAATGCCAGTAGAATTAAACTGAAAGAATTGCAATGAAGTGTATGGCTGTCCCTATCTCTTGGTTGCAAAAGAATTGTTAAGGAGAGATATGAGGAAGAGTAAACAAAAAATAATGCCTGGGACACTGGGGAGCACAGAGGTTTTTCATTTTATTAACACAGTTTACTTAAATTAACTAACGGTAGTGACAACAGGAAGCCTAGGGTTATACTTCTGTAAATCATGAAAAGCAGAAATAAAAGTCTGTGTGCAATGATTTGCATTTCCAAGACTAGTAGGTGTTCATGCTTAATTCTTGGGAGAGTCTGACTGTGCTCTTCATAAACTGGAAAGCGAGCTCTTCTAATTTGTGATTAATCAAGAACCAAAACTACAGAGATCCAAATCTGTAGACCCAAACCTAGACAGATATGAAAATCCCCTATGATACTAGATTTCAGATTTTGTGATTTTTGTCAGTTTGGAACGGGCTTCACTAACTAAAACCCGAACTTCTTTTCTAATGCTAGCAAAATACATTGGGTGCTCAAATTATATGTACTTTCTGGTGCATGTGCTCATGAGTCCTCAAAAAAAGTAATTAACAGCCATTAAGAATGTGGATTATTAATAAAGATCAGTGAGGGGTTTTTTTGTACCCACTGTTTGTAATTTGTAAACAAAGCAAAAACTTTTGGTATTGTGGCTTGCATAAAAAAAGCAAATATTAGAATTTGCAGTCTGATAGTAGTCCAGTACTTCATATACATTTGACATGAAAGCCTATCTATATCTTAATACAGGTTTCCAAAACTTGAGTCTAAGCTTTCTATACTGTACTCTAACAGGTTTATAAACAGTTAAAGTTGTTTTTTTTTTTATCATGAAGTACTACATGCAAAAAATGGACATACATGTTGTGCAGTATAAATATGACCAGAGCCACAAGGACTACCCTTCAACATATGTATATATTAGGGATTAAAAGATTAAAAACAATCTGCTTTCGACTGCCTATTGCTGAGTCACTGATTTGCTACCCGGCTAGGCAGGCCGCAATGGCTCCATTTCTCTTGCAGAAAATTAAGCCTCTTTTCAAAATTCCACTGGGATGATGAACTTAATTATGGATTCGAGTTGTTAAATAATGTTACAGTTGAGCAGGGAATAGGGACCAATTATTATGAAGATTCAAAGACGACTACGTTCTTTTAAAATGTACAGAATTCTGTCCCAGCTAAAAGACCATTTTTCTTCATGTCTGTGGCATTCTGACATACTGTACTCTATACCTAACATATTTTTCATTCTGAGTTAAGTCTGTCCTGTTATGAAATTACTTTCTGTCTGAATCATACATTAAGTGATCATTGGTCATTTCTTTCTTTGACAAAAGAAAAAAAAATAGGAATGATCTATTTAATTTTAGTTTTGAAACAAAGTAGGTTTGAAGGGTTTTTTTCTTGATGTAGTGCTTAATCAGCAACTGAGCGTGTGTGGACTCCGGAGACAAAAAGCTACAGTAAGTAAAAATCCTGGTTTGTTTTTGAAGTCAGTGAGAGTCAATCTATTACCTTCAGAAGTCTTGAGGTCTTACACTGGGATAGCAGTAAGCTAATACAGGGTATAGTAACCATGGTTGGCAGGTGTCCCTTTAGCCAGTACTCTGCTTTTCAGAACGGACAGCTTGTATCACTGCTTTTCTGTATTTCTTCTGCTGGCTCTTACAATATTTGGTATGTACATAATGCAATCCAGGTGTACATTATAGTTTATCTCAGTGGGGTTTCAAAGATGATTAGCTAGCCTTAGGGTCTCCTAATTGCTTTCTATTCAGTAGCGGCATGGAGTTAAGAGTCTCTGTCCTGTGCAAACTCTGTTTTTAAGTTCCTGACTCCTGTGGAAAGCACGGTGCTTCCATTTCTGAAGTAGGAAAGACATGAATTGAGTTTTGTTTTGGAAGTATACTTCCAAAGACTGTTCCCCTTGCATAGCTTCCAGCTCTGAGTAAAGGAGTAATTGCTCCCTGTGTTGTTGTAAAAAAAAGAAAAAAAAAAAAAAAGAAAAAAAAGGTTGTTAAAAGCGAGTGAGGGGAGAAGAATTGCAAATTTTGAAAGTATTGGATAAAATCACTTAATGTTTCTACTCACTGGGAGGATGAAGCCTTTATTCAAATCCTTCTGAACCTCAGGAAAGACCCAACATCCACATTTAGAAGAGTGTTCAGAGAAAGAAGCTGGTTCTCATTTAATCAGTATGGTTTGTCTCCTTACTACAAATACAACTGTTAAGGCCATAAACTAAAGGTCTCAGAACTAAACATGTAATGAAAGCTGAATTATTTTGAACAAAAAGGCAAAACTGTTTTGGGGGAGTTGTGTTACGAAACAGATCTCTACTGCCAAGGTACAAGTGTTTCATGCATTTTTTTCCTTTTGGAATAGGTTCTTTTTCCAGTGAAGAGGAAATGATTTTCCATTGCCCCCCTCTTCCCTGCCCTGCCTTCACCATCTAGACTGTAAAGTTCAGGTGGAGATTTGGAAGGATTTGAGAGATTTGCTTAGTCATACAGAATTATTTTACCTGAGAGACTTACACAGCTCAAGAGTTATTATTAGTAGCTATAATAACAATCAGCTTTTACATACTGCTTTTCATTCATATGTCTCAGAGTGCATAATAAAGAAAGGTCAGTATCTGCTTAATAGAAGGAGAAACTAAAGCACAGGAAAAGTAAAGTGATTTGACTGTGTCTTAACACCTGGGGTGTCATAACCAAGAAAGGAAGTTGGAAGTAAATCACTGAGGCTTTTAACACTGTTTTATGCTACTGACTTCACGCTACCTAGCAGCTATCTGGAGACCTGTGCGAAGGAATTTTGCTAGCCTTGGTCCCAAAGATGCCTGCCACAATGGTGCTGCTGCTGGCATTTTCCTGACATCACAGACTGGTTTTTCCATCTGTATAGGCATCTGATGCTTTCCAGGTCAGGATGAAGGCATGAGGATCACATAGTTGTGAGTAGCGATTGTGTAAAGCCCATTTTCTGCATAACTGGAGGACTAATTTACATTCAGCTTTTTGAACTCTTCAGACTCTAGCAGTGTTTCTCTCTCTGATCAGAGGGTCTCATTGCGACCTAAGGGGGACACAGTCGCAGAAAAAATAGCATATAAGAAGGGGGGAAATGTCACTTGCATCTAAGTGACAGTTTCATATCTGAAGTGTTAAACCACCGTTCCTAGTTGCCGCTAAAGACTCACAGGAGAAGTTAGCAAATACATAAATCAGCCAATCCATTTTCATACTTTGACAGTCTGGGCCCTTGGGAGACTCTGCCGTGACTCTCTGTTCTAGCATTGCATTTCACATTAATTTAAAATGCCTAAGACAAGAACCCTTGAGTCTGCTTTGTAGGTTTTGTAACTCCAATTGTCTCTTACTGGTGCTTTGCTACAGATAGAGGAGGGAAGTGGGACTGACACAGAAGCTGTCCTGTGCTGGTGATTCCAACTAAAAAGCTAGCTTTTATGTAACTGCATATAACATGATGCAGATTGCAGTGTTCTTGGTTACTCTGCAGCTGTTGGTTGGACACATACGTAATTTTAATTTGCAGTGGTTTTGATGAATTTAAAGGGATTTTTAAAATACATGTCGCTTTCAGAAACTGGATGATGATTTTGCAGCCAAATCAAGTTTAAAAGGTATCAATGAGTGCCAAGCAGACATTGTGTAATGCATCACCAGTTTGTAATTTACTAGAAGGTTTCAAAATATCAACATTCATCTTTAGCTAGAGGGATAAGTATGTAGCCTTAGGTATAGTGTCTTTCAGGGATGCTGCGTAAGTTTTGGACAGTTGTGTGATAAAACCAGAAAACATCCTTAATTTGACCTGATGAGTTACTGAATCGGAGAGCTTGTCCGTATTTTTCCAGACAAATCAATCTAATAAAAAACTGTCCTTTTTGCTGACAAATTTCGCCTCTATCTTATCCTTAAATTGTAATAGCTATAACTGCAACGTAAATCTAAGCCGTATGAGACCTGTGAATATATGTTTGGGGTAGGGAGGTGAATGACAGAGGTATCATGCTCAAAATGGCCATTAACTGAGGAGAGGTTTTGGAGTGGTTTTCCTCCCACTGAGACTGGGAGATATGGAAGTACGTTGCATAGAAGGCTATTCTTCCTACCATTCTTAGTAGGAAATTATTCTGGTTTTGGCATCTGCCAAGAGAGAATTTTAGCAAAAATAAGAGTTCCTGCTTCAAACAGTATGTGAACATAGAGCAAAAGCAAAACTGCAGTTGTCTGGGGGTAATTTGAACAGCTAATAGTATTCTAACAAAATCACAAGGAAAAAAATGCCTTGTGGTTTTTGCTCAATTTCTGAAAGAACTTGTGTTTTATTAATATTAATTCCTAAGCTTATTAACAGATTTACTTTTCAAATTCTCTGAAAATCACTGCTGTTCCCAGGAAGTACAGTAATTGTGCAGAGAACATGTTATTATTCATTGCTTAAAGGACACCTAGCAACCTTTGCTTTATGTGCAAAGCTAAACTTGTTTTCAAAAGAGCTGATATGGTGTAACAGATGGTAGAAGGAGCTGTAGCTTCGATTGCAGAACTGCTTGGAAGCACAGTTTTTTACTCTTTGCTACTCTCGAGGTGCCTGCTTGGTAGGAGAAAATGAGGGTTCCCTGAATTAACCTCTGTAGTTCTCCTTTGTGATATTACTGATGCAGATACGTTTTGCTTGGGTAATTTAAGCTGTCTTTACTGTCCGATGCTGACTTATGTGTGTTGTGGCTGGGAATGAAGGGACAACTTCTGCTACACGGTTGCACAACATATCGAGGGGAAGCTTTTCTACCTGAGGATTACACAGAAAAGGGGAATGGCTGTTTTCTGACTCCAGTAAAAGATCATCTCAGTGGTTAGAATTTCTTGTCCTTGATCAGTTGTCCAGTATCCATAGTTCTCTCAAGATGTATAAAAGAAATGTCTAGTGCTGTCATGAATTTGTTTAGACAACTCTAAAGCTGTGCCATTTAAGTCACGAGGATAATCTAAACACTTTCGCTGTGTTCAGTTTCTGCTGTAAAATGTCAATGCAGGAATTGGATACAGTCCAATAAACTGCCTGAGACTTTTTTTAAAAAAGAAAAAAAAGAAAAGACCCTATCATGGCACTGTACAATGTTCCTTCACTTTGATATAATTAATGTTACTAATCATGGTCTTTTTTTTTTCCCCTTCATTGGTGGGGACAAATTAAAACTGTTGTGCAGGACAAAATACAGGTTTGAGAGAATGTTGAGTTGAGGGTTTTATCCTCTTCAGAAGAGGAAGAGCCCTTCATTCATGGCACCAATTTGCAGCCACTTTCCCTCACATATAAGCTTAATGAAGCTTTGCCAAATAACTAATTTTGTGACTTCATGGAACAGTAGTTTTGTCACATGGCAGGTGGGGAAAAATAGGATTCTGCAATAATCAAGTGCAAATGTGGCTAGGAAGAATTGCAGAGCACCAAACAGAATTTTGAGCTGACCTCTATACCATTTTAATTTATTTAATATGCTTAAATAATATATTTATAATAATAAATTAGTAATTATACTAATACATCTTCTTTAGAAGCTGCTACATATCCCTGAAGGCAAAAGACAGGGCTGTCAAAGTACTAAAAATAAGATAGATTTTTTTTTACACTACGTCTAAACTAACCAAAAAAAATACTACAAAGAACACAAAGTACAGGAATAAAATGCATCTTTCTTGGAAGTTACCGGTAATCTAAGTAATCTCTGTGGGACAGGGATGTTTGAATTGTGAATGTGCAAGCTTTCCTTGGCATCTTCTCTTAACAATAACAGGAATGAGGACTTGGGCACACAGTTTGACTGGCTAGTCCAGTTAGTTTCTTGGTGCCAGCTCTCCTGTTTGCCTTGGAAAAATTGCTGAAATGGAGGAAAGCAAGCATCCAGGAGGGGATGATACAATTTGGGAGATTATGGAAAAGTACTGAAAAGAAAGAGAAATTGGATTTTTCATTCCTTTCTTTTCCTTCACTCCATTGTTTGCCTGGTATCCATAGGGTATTGGTAGTGATATTCCCACAGTAGCTGAAATAGGGAGGTACAAACAGCACACTGCCACCAGCATGTCTCAGAGCATCAAACCTGGGAGATCTGAACCACCAGTGTGTGTGGAGATAGCGCTACTTGTGCATACGCAGTTGCTTTATCTGCAGTAATTCAGTTGAATCTCATGCTCCTGTATTTTTAATGCAACTTCCCTTGAACTTAAACAATATTGGCTACATATGGTAAGATGAATGTTTTTCTCGCATCTGCTGTAAAGTCTCTTTCTGTGCCCTGCTCTTATTTTCTGGCTGGAGTGTTTTATTTCTACAACAAACAGTAACTCTAGGTGCCTGCTTAGATGATGTTCTTTACAAATGCAGTGTTCATGCTTTTGTTTTTACAGAGAGGGGGGTTTTTTCCCCAGGTGTGCTTTTCAGCCTGGCTAGTTTTTCTTCATAGTACGAACATCATTAGCTTGGTTCTTGTCATGACTGTAAATTTGTTTGCCATAGAGCTATACACTTTGGAGACATATCCTCTTCAAAAGAGTAACGCAGGAATCGCTACTACAGTTCACATTTATTCCAATGGCAAAATTAACACCTTCGTGGGCAACTAAGCTGGTAAAATGAATGGGTTTGCTCATCTACAGTCCAAGATGTCCTTAAACTATCATGGCTGAAGCTGGAGCTATTCTGTGTAGCATCCCATCTCCCTGAAGGATTCTTAATGTTGCGTGCAGATTATTTACCTTTCCCAGCTTTGGGTTTATTGGCCGCATGTAGATTGTGGGGTAATAAACTCCGTGGAGCTCTCTTTCCAGTACGCCAAAATTTTAGCTCTTCTGGTTTGCACACCTGGATTTGCCTCTCATGAAGGAAGAGGCAATGGCACGTGCTTGGAACTTGTCTGTATATATACACCCTTTGTATTGGCGGGTGCACATTTAAGAAACTACTTTATTTAGGATTTTTTTGAATGGCTACCTCCTGGCAATGTGAAGCTTCTAGAAAATGTCACTAAAGATTAAGTTCTCTTCATAACAAACCTTTTGGTTTTGGCTACACGTTATTGGTCAGTGTTTGGGAATCTAGTTTGATTCTTTAGTTGAGTGAGATTTCTTATGGATGGCACAGCCCAAATTTTTAAGCATTAAAGAACATTTCCTTCCAAGTAGCTGATGATTTATTAACACAGCAATGACATGTTTGAAGCTGTTTTTTAAGCTGGCATCGAAATACCCCTGGTATTTGGTATTTAAGCAGCATTTCCCTGTTTTTTGTTTAAGTACCTGTTCATGCTTTTCTTGACATCCAGGTGCAATAGAACTGTTTTGCACTGCTGGGATGGATGTGTGTAAATACAAACTGTTACAGGCAAGATATTTGTCATGTTTGCAGCTTTGTATACATATTATAGTGGAGTATGGTAAACATGAGATGTGCAAGGTTTTCCAGTTAGCTCAGAAAATTCCCATAATAGTAAGTACTGTGATTGAATTCAAAGTTATCACCTTCACTCTAGCTCCAAAGTTTCAACTGTTGCTACGCATTCCTTTTTTTTCTTCTTGTCAACAAGAATCTTTCTGCCATAGCCTTGTTGGATTGATTTCTTTCATGACCACTATTCGTTACCTGATACCAGTCTAACTGGAGGACATACTCCTCATTAGTCCATATAGGGTAAGCTTTTGATACACCATTATAGGAATATACACGATTTTGCATGGTACAGCACAGTCTCCAACAGATTGTACTAATGTGCTGTGGCACAGAGAGGAAATCTTTTACTAAAAAGTATTTGAAGTCAAGTACTTTTGTGTACTTGAGTCAGTACTCTGACTGAAAATAAAAATTCAGAGCTGTCAGTTTTGCCACTTATTTATTTCATTTACAGGCAGGGACAAATGTAAATACATAGCAGTAGAAACTGTCATTTTGAATTCCGAACACAACCTTAGGAGGCTTTTCCCTTTACAGAAAAAAAGCTTTTTTCTCATCTGTAATGAGCTTTTTATGCCACCCCCCCACTCCCCCCGAGCTAACCAAATGTAATGTTCAGTGGTGTCACAGGGATCAGAATCCACTCCTGGCTTCCAAATGTTTCACTAGGTCGATTACTTAACCTTTGCAAATGTACTGAGAATTGGATTATATTTTGCATATTTCAGCATAATATTGAAAAATATTAAATTTTTCTGTGAAAATTATATAATTGAGACACTTTATTTTCAACCATGAATGTGTTCTCTCAGTTTTAATTTTACCTCTAGGCTACATCAGAGTTTAACAGGGTATCACATACAACTTTTTCCTCTTGTAAAAATTATCCTATTTTAAAACACTGGGAACTTATATTTAGATATTACCTTCCTATAAATTCCCAGGGACACAGAAGAGTGGTCCATGATGCACGCAAGACTAGACAATGATTTTTTAGAAAGCTGTATGTGAAGTAGTTCCCTACAGAAGGGTAATTCAATGAATGTATTATTGATACAGAGCTACTAATGTAGAACAGTTGAACTTAAGTGAGGCTTATGGTGAAGAAGCCACTCTGGTTTATTTGCTTACATATATTTTCTTCGTAAATGTGAATTTAGAAGTTTCTTCTGTGTTAAGCAGCAAAAATTATATTTGTGAAGTGCTAACTTGGTTTGGTGGCAGTGGAACCTTTCTGCCAAGAAAGGCTGAAGTGAACCTTCCGTGTTGTCCTCCTGCAAGGACTGCCACGTAGCTGCTCAGGCTGAGACACCACAATATAATATACCTTTGAAAATGGAACAGTCTAAAAGTAGCTGCAGGATTTGGCCACACAAAGGAATGTTTTTATGCAGAATTATAGGGCTTGTAATATTCTAGAGGTCAAGTAGTTTTCCTGTCTGTACATCCCACAGTCCTTGTCCATCTGTGAAATACCAAATTAGCCTGAATAACCCATTTTTACTTACTATTTTATTTCAGACCATATTTAATATCCTAGTGCTTCAACTGTAGGTGGGAATTGACTAGGAGGCTCCAAGGGTATTTATTTTCTCTCCTAGTAGTTGTCACAAATATTTGCCTCCATTATGATTGTACTCAAAATGACTCTGCTTGGCAGTTTACATCGCTACTGCCACTCAAAAAAACCGCCCCCAAAAGTCAAGAAAGTTGGAGGAAATGTGAAATCTGGGAGACAAGCTGCTTTGGATGTACTTCCATGCTGGCACTTTTCAAGGAAATTCTAATTATGTTAATGTCTTCAGCTCTTCTTGCTTTGGAGCTTTTTTTTTTTTCTTTTTTAATTAGCAGAGTGTTTATGAAAGCCCCTTTCCCTTTCCCCTCAGGGAGGTGTGTAAAGCAGCCCTTGTTCCTAGCAAGTGCAGAGCCCTGGGGCACTGTCTCCCTGAGGTGGCCACCCCGGGGGGTGCTTGTTGTGCTCCCCTACCCGCGTGTAGCAGCAGTCATTCTTCTTGGCCGTTTCTTGTCACTCTTCTGGGAGTGAAAGATCTCAAGTCCATTTCAGCACAGATCTGTGCACACAGGGGCACCGTACAATACATATTTATTTATGATTAATGGCAATGAGTGTGATCCTATGCATAAATTGGTTGATGAGTATGAAGCCTTGTCAGGCACTCCATTAAGGTTGCACAGGAAATTCTAAAGATAATTTGAGTTGACTTCTTTTTCTCAACTGACTATAATTTATGTTTGGATGTTCAGCTTTTAGACTTAAATCTTTTATGCTTTTTGGGCAGAGACAGTGAAAATTATTCCATCTCCTTTAGTCAACAAGAGGATTATAAGCAGCGCATTCTTGCTAGAAGGCAGAAAACTTTACGTGCAGTATTTTCTTTTCGGTGTGGTTACAGTAGAGGGCATTGGAAGACGTACAACATGCACGCCTCTTCTCTGCAGCAGGAGATCCTGCAAATTTGTAAACCAGTAAAGACTTCACAATATATAGTTCTCAGTGTTGAAGTGAAAATCTGATTTTGACTTATTAAGTTTGGAAAATATAATTCATACACCTGCATGCCCTAGATTATTAATAGAGGATATAAACTAATGGCTTCACACTTTTCTATTGGAATGGCTTATGTTGCATAAAAAATTGGAGAGCGCTCCTTTTAATTCATCTGTGAACTGATATATTCAGACCAAAGCAGCCTGAGGGAGGAAGAAAGAGGTCTGCATGGCCAGGCTTCTGCGGTAGTCACTAGCAGCCATCCAGCAGACCGGAATATCCTTTGAGACTCTGCTACGGTCTTGTGAGTTTAGAAGAATCCTCTGGCTTAGAAGGTAGATCCACCAGTGATTGCATGTATTCTCCTTGTCTTCCTCTGCCTTTACCCTCCCTGAGGCAGGTTAACTGTATGGGAACAGCAATAAGAACACCATCAGTATCCATTGGAAAACTGTCTAAAAGAGGACCGAGCAGAGTGAGGACAGAATAATACATGTTGTTTATTACATACTCTTTTAGCTGCAACAAAACCTGAAAGTTAACAAGGCATTGTTGAGTACAAATGACTTCTAAATTCACTTACTGCAAAGCGGATCTTCCAGCTATAAAATGAATCAGATGGTTCTTGGATAGCTGAAAAACAAGAAAACCAACCAACGTGACAAAATTATGTCTGTATGAAATGGAGCTCTGCTTGTTATTTAGAGGCATCAGATGAAATTTGAGCCAAGTCTTATGAAGGAGTCATCTGTGGGTTTGTTTTCTGAGCCCTGAGTACAGCTTTCCTCTGTGGGCTTTTCTTTCAGTAGTCCATGCAGTGTTGCCACCTTAATTGTCAACAGGAAAACCATACGCTCAAACTAGTTTGTTGCCTCAATCCAAATCTTGATCCTCAAATCATTGGGAATTTTGATTTGCAACTGTGTAAGTCCTGAACTGCCAAAACCTTCAAAAGAGTTGAAAACCTAAACCAGAACTTGATTCTAATTTGCTTGTGTGTCCACCAGCAAATATATTTTTAAAAGATCAAAGCGTACGATATAGATGAGGAATTACACTACATTCCAGCTTCCCTGGAAGCCCTGCCTCCTCTGTGTGTAAGAGCAGAGGTGCACGTTCTGTGTTCATCAGGTTGACAGATATGGGAGCTGAGCTCAAGAATGTAAACACTTTGCTGAGACATAGCAAAAATCCCCAACACCTTTGTAGAGGAATGTAAAAAATCCATCAAAATCCAAAACTTGCTCTGGAATGGAGAACACATGGTCAAACCACTATTTATTTCACGTTTCCTCCTTTTCTCCAGACTGCCTCGGCATTTTTTCCTTCAGCATTCTAGTCTTACACAGATACCAAGAATTTAGACTGTGGATAATACTGGTATTATTATATAGCACTTCAGGGGAGGGGCTGAATCTTGCATGTGAACAAGAGCTGGGATGCCACAGGAGGACAATGCAGCTGGGATAGAGAACCAATGGGACTGTGAAGAGCAGGAGAAAGACAAATTTTTGCATGTGTTGCAGATGAAAATTGAAACGTTGAAGTAGTGGTGATCAGGAGACAATCCCTGTGCCAGCAGCAGGTGGGACCCCAGTAAGCCCCAGTGTGGTGGGTTTGTACGTGTGTGTGAGTCTTCAAAATGGAGCTAGATGGAAAGTGGTGAAAAAGGCCAATACCGTGTACACCAGCTGCATAGCTGGGGCTGGAAGTGCAGTTGTATGAACCTTTCCATTAATGCCCTTTTTATTTCTTCCTTCCCTTCCAGGTGCAAGTGGGAAGTACACCTCAGGACCAAAGAATTGTGGGATACATTTCCTGCACTCACTTGCAAGCTATTGCAGGTACTGTGCTAATTTTTGTATCTTTGTTACTGTTTCTAGGCCTGTGGTGGTGTTCTTGTGTGAGAGTAGCAAGCATTGCTCCTCCAGTATTTCTGACAAAGTGCAGCCAGTGTGCATTGCAAATAGCAGTGAAATAGTGAAGAAAGAAGGGTAGACAAATACCTCTCCAAACCTTCACATTTTCAGTCTCAGAGTAATTAAGTACTATAGGACACAAACAAAAAATATCCCTTGAGAGCTTTTCTTCTCTTTGCTTC
Organism: Aramus guarauna; assembly: GCA_013400195.1. NCBI lineage: Eukaryota > Metazoa > Chordata > Aves > Gruiformes > Aramidae > Aramus > Aramus guarauna. Next base: position 273,899 of record VXBL01000837.1, on the reverse strand, counting down.
CTCTTAAACAAATACTGCTGTTTTAGCAAATACATTACTGTCATCGTTAGTCAACAGCATTTAACAACCCATATTGAGTATCAGCATATAAACTAAAAGTTCTTTGGACATAACTAGGGGATTATCAGAAGATACAAGCTCAGACAGTTTTTCTATGAGAAATCAGTGGCTGGAAAAAGGCCAAATTCTCTGCATTTTTGACCTGCAAATTTCATACGTAAATGGCTAACAAGTTAATACACTCATTGAAAATTCCTACTCGACCATCTTATGACCTTTTATGACCATTTTTATGATAGTATCTCAACGCTCAGCTCTCCTTTTAATATTAACATTAATCACAACAAGACTGAGGTAGATGAGTGGCCTTATCTCCATTTTACAGCCCAAGTCCAGAAGGTGAGGGGAAGAAAAGTTAATAACTTCAGGTTGGTTTATTCCATTTTCAGTGTTCTGATGCATATGCTTTGAAATCAAGATACTTCTCCATTTTAGCTGTTTGCCTGAACACTCATCAATTACAATTGACAAATAGTTAAAATTCTTGGAGATGTCTATGGAAAGTTTTCCATGTATCTGCCGTATTTTGCATCAAAACTATCAGCTCTATACTTAGAGTAGATGTAGTAATAAAAGCCAAATTTACAAACCTTTGCTTTGCATAAGATCAGACTTTATCTCAGCCAGAGGGGTGGATATCCTTAATGCAACTGCAATTCCCATGCTCCTGAGAGCTGGAGAGCATGACATAGCCCTCCTAGACTGCTTGAAGACAGCATGTAGGCTGCAGACTGAGGCAAGACAGTGATGTATTATAAATGGTGAAACTTTGAACCTGCACGCTACAGCATGTCTAGGTTAACCCAGTCAGGCAGCTACCGTTCATTTTTTGTCAGTGCTTCAGTTGCACAGACAGACTTGGGAACAAAACTGCCAGTCCCTGAAGTACATTAGAGAGACTGGATAGTTCTAAAGAAGAGTCATGAATTTTTCAGCTACATTTTAACAGTGTAACGTCCTTCTCTGGTTTTCTATTTTTAACTCTGGAATTATGGTAATGTACTGTGAAGTGTGCTGTTGTGGAGCTGAGATTTGTTGCTGTTCTAGTTTAGGTTATAAACCTCCATTTTTAGTCTTGTTCCTTTTTACTACCTAGTTATGTATTCTCTATTAGTCTTTGATAACCACATTGCGAATTCCCTAAAATATTAAAGAGGAAGAGGGAGGAGGGAAGAAGAATGGGGAACTAATGTTCTATTTTCAAAGTCAGCCTAAAGCTTCTCCAAGGGTAAAACATAACCCTTCATTTTCCTACTTTTATCTGGTTCAAAATACATTCCAATAGAATAGTCGATGATTTAAGAGTTTAATTGTCCTTTGATATATCATATTAGTTTATGTAATGAAATGGAAAACTCGAGTTCATAAGTTTGGCAGAGCTGTGCTTTCTGATTTGTATCATCTGATTCATAACACTTCACACATTTTAAAAATTGTCCAAAAACCGGTTCAAGGATGTAAAGATGTAGTATCTATAAAAACAAGCGCTGTTTAAAAGGTTGGCCATTTAAATCATCTTGTCACATACAGATGAATGCAATTTGGCTTCTCTTCTAGGATATATAAACTTACACTTGACAGTTCCAATACTTACATGAGTATAAAATGAAAGGATCCAACTGCTATGGTCAGTGATGAACTACTAATGCTTTTCTCAAGAGGTGTGCTGGCTCAACTCTGTTCTGAGCAGTTACTATTTTTTCAGATCTGACATTTGCCTTTTTCAATAAAATTTTAGAATTAAATGTAGCTCTACCTATTACTGAATGGTGCATCAAGCAGCTCTTCATTTCCACTGTGGAAATAGCTGCATTTCAGTGACAAATGAAGTGATCCTTTAATGACGATCGAATGTAATTATTTTCCAAGGGGCAGTTAAGTTTACATGGTTCTTTTAGGCCTTTCAGTTAGTCAGTAATTAATGTTCTGGACAGTTTGGCTGCCTAGAATCCACCCACCTCCCAAGTCCCTTGGAGATGTGCCTTTCAGACACCCCGCCAAGCCATCAAAACAGAGTAAGCCTCAAGCTATTCCAGCCCAGACCCAGATGATGTAGCATGCTGGATGCTCATAACCTCATTCATGTCACTGTTTTGCATTTAGTGTGAATCTAGTTGTTAGCAGTACAGGTACTGGCAACTCGGGCTTCTCTAGCACTGGTTTCAGGTTCCACAAGCCTATACACAGCTTAAGCGGAACTCAGCTCAGGACTGAGGGATCCCTCAGTGTTTGATTCCAACTGTGCACTGAGCAGTACCTTCAGTGTTAAGCATCCTTAGGCAGTGATTCCACATGTTTCTGAAATAGCAAAGCTGGCGTATCCACACTGTGACAGCTGGCCCTTGCCCCTCCTCTCAGCTGTGCTAACACAACTGTTGTAGGCTGTGTTGCACTTGACTTGACTGGGGACCTGACCCAGCTGAGAAGTAACCCAGCAGGATAAAAGGATTTTTTTTTTGATGTTGTTTTGGATTTTTTGGGTGGTTTGGTTTTGTTTTATATTGTTTTCTCAGCCCATCCTGGAGTAAGTATCTGCCTAATCTGTCACACAGTCAAGTGTGACAGCCTGTCCCATGGCTAAACTGAAGCCTTTGGCTGTGACTTGGAAACAATTTTTACTTTTGACTAGGCTTTACATCCTATACTTCACAAGCTTTTTTTGCGTACCTTCCCCAGGTTCCCTGCCAATATATCCCACAGCACTTATCTGTGCTGAGAACTCTGGTTTTAAAAACCTCCACTGGACCTTTTAATTTCCTCTGGCTGGGCCTGTCAGCTGCTTTGTTCAGCCACCATAGTGCTCCTTCTAATGTCTTTCAGAGTAGGACAAAACAGTCATCCTCAGTGTATAGTACCTGCCTGCAGTTCTAACTAAAGCCAGGATTTCAGTTAAGCATTTCCAGAGTGAATGGAAAGGGCTACTGTGATAATCCTATAATGAACAAAGGTGAAGTATTTATGCTGGCTGAGGTTTCCCACCCAACCCTTTCATCTTTCCACAAAACTTGAAGCTGAAGGGAACCTGCAAAGAATTCAGAAATGCTGATGGCAGGAACCAGTCACAACATAATTATTTGCATTTTTCCAGGTCAGCTACTGAAGAAAAGAGTGTAGAGCAATTAGCATGAATCTGTATTCTCTGGTTAATCACTGGTGGCAGCCAATCAGATCAGTGATTCTATCTGAACATTTAATTGGAGCTGAAGGCTAAAGAAGTAATTGAATGTTATAACGTTAGGAGTTACTACCTAGTTCTCTTCTGTTAGTATTTACTGATGCTATTTCATTTCAACAGCAGTTTCTGAAATGTCTGCTCCACTGATTGTTCTGGATTTAGGTTTGGCTTCTCTACTTATGTGTCTGATTAGCTCAGTTATCTTCATCTCCACAGCTAATGATCACTGGGAGCTGCTAAGAGTGAGTTTCTCTTCTGCATACAGATATATGCAGTACCTCTGTGTAGCTGCAGTAAGCTGGATACCATTAGTTTAATATTAATCTCAGAAAAGTTATGTTCAAGGATCCCAACTTTTGTCAGAGAAACGTAGCTCACTTCATTGCACATGTTCCACAGAGTGTACTGATGTGCAATTACTGCTGTGACCTCTAGTGGGGATAATCAGTGATGCCAGGCTACGCCAAGTTCTACGCTTTTTCTAAAATGAAATGAAAGTCTTCTGTTTCTAGACTTCTAAGGCTACTGTTTTTCTGTAGAGCCCTGAGGTTATCTGGAGTACAGTGCTGCTACAAAGGCTCGTCCCTCCTTACTGAGGGAGATGGATGTCACTATGTAGTTAATGCTTTTTTAGTAACAGCAATGCACGTTACCAGGCTCCTTTCACAATATCCTCCTAAAATGTTTTTGCCTGTGTATCTTCTGTTTTTCTCAAGAGTTTTCTGTTTTGGAGAATTTTACCTTTGTGTGTCTCAGTTAAGTGGCTTTGCTACATTTTTTCACACTGGTCTGTGACAGGTTGCTGCCTGAGTTCTATGCCCATAATGGCTGCGTTTATCACTCATCCTAGTGAAGCCATGCTGGATGGATAATTCACAGCAAATGTAAAAAACCCAACTTGACAGTTCAAGGATGTAAAAAGCCTGTCTTAGTTAAGCAATTGATATAATTGGGACTTGGTGGGGAGCAAGACAAGTCACTGCATTCTTGTCAACAAGCACCATGCCTAAAAGTTATGAGGAAACAAAGGTATGCCAGAAGAAAGTACTTCATCTCTAAGGAGATGAGACAGGATGGAAAAATTCAGATGCTGTAAAAGGAGAGCAGTCCATGAATTTGAGTAAGCTTCACCAAGAATGAGAAAACTAGGACTGTTCAGCTTCAGGAGGAGGCTCAGGAATGATCTCACCAAAGTGTGCAGGGACCTGATGGGAGGGTGTAAGGAAGATGGAGGCAGAGTCTCCTCAGTTGTGCTCAGTGACAGGATGAGAGGCAATGGACACAAATTGAAATGCAAGAAAGGACATTTAAACAAAGGCAAACATTTTTTATTGCAAGGGTGACTGAGCCTTGGAACAGGTTACCCAGAGGTTATGGAGTGTCCAACCATGGAGATATTCAAAGCCTGACTGGACGCAGTCCTGAGCAACCTGCTATAGGTGACCCTGCTGAGCAGAGGGGTTGGACTAGGTGATCTGCAGCCATCCCTCTCAAGCTCCTGCTTTCTGTGAATCTGTAATTTTGTCTGTATCTTTAGTTAAGCAGAATGTATATGTTAGTCACGCACACCTTTTGTCATTAGTGTCACCTGCTCCAGGCGGTATTTATTCCATGTGACCTATTTCTTGTGCTTTTGTCTCGCTACGTCTTAACTGTAGGGTTTGTTTGTGCTGTTTGTAGCAAGGGGTTTTCCCAAGAATACATTGGTCTGGATTTGTGTCAAGCTGTGTTATTAGAACACTATGTGAACTTGAGGTACAAGTAACTAGAAACTGCAGGTTAGGGAGTAGGTCCCAGAAACACTTGTGCCTGCTTTTATATTGCAGCCCATACTGGTAAAGAATTGTTGGGAATGATACGTGAGTGGAAGAAAAAAAAAAATCAGATTATTTGCTGTTGGAATTACCAATCTGAAAAGATAAGACAGTGTCAGAACCATCTTAAAATGCTCTCTTTCCCTGGTTCTGTTCTTTTCAGTATTTCTTTTAATTATTTAGGATTGTATCAAATCATGCTTGGCTGAACGTTTCTGATTCAGTTTGTATTTAAATGTTGTTTTAACACTTTCCCCCACCCCGAGATGTTCATGAAAATCAAACCTTCACAGGTTAATAGTGGTAGGAAAGTGAAGTCCTAATGCCTGAAGTTTGTCTGTATGTTAATGCGGTGACAGTGTGCTGTGGAGCTCACATCTTAAAATACTATAGAAGTGCTGGTGACAGCTGCAGTTGAGATGAGCAATTAATAAGCTGTGAGGATGTAGACCTAAATATTCACTATCTCCATAGTGGCCACTGAAAGCAGCTTTGGACATACTGCCTTTTTAGTAGCTAGCACAAAGTAGTAAATTTGGGTAAAATTAAACTGTAGTGAGAATAAGTCATTCTGGGTTTCCTGCTTTTCCTTCCAATTGTGGCATTTGAAAACAAATCTTTTATTTTGAAGAAAAGTAATGTTGGTCTGACTTGACATATCATTTCAAGTCTGAAACAAGCAGAATTATAACTGTTACCTATAGGTACAGTGAAAAGGAAAGGCAATATGGTAAACAATTATTTCTAGAATGTGTCTCTTCCTGCTCCCTTCCCTACATCAAGCTTTTGCTGTAATCATTTTAAAAGAGCCTGTAATTAATTTTTTCTCAGACTTTATGGCACCTAAAGTGCTTGAAATAGTGTGGTTAGTTGCTATAATTAAAGAGCTGTTTTGTGCATCGGATGGTTTCACAACCAAGTATTTGGCAATCAATCCATCTCAACCCTTTCATATCACTGATAAAATGGGGGCACATCCTCAGCACTTGTAGCCTGGTGTAACTTCCTTGCAACTGGTGAAAAGGATTTGATCCTTCATTTCTGAAGGACTGCCTAACGAAACCTGTACCTACACATATTTATAGAATATTAAAAAATACTTCCAGTACAGGCATTCTTACTTGAACACAAACAGAACCCTTCCTCAGATGGATTACTGCAGTATGAGTAAGTTGAATTTACCACTGATGTGTATTTCCTATTGACACTTGCAAATTAGATTTTACATTTCTAAAAATTAGAAAGCAAAGCAAAGAACAAGTGGTTTACCCCAGTTTTGTCTGAAGTAGGATTTTTAACTCTGAACTTCTGATTATAAATGTAGTGCATCACATCATCCTCCTCCTGTGACTAGAAACACCATCATTTTGGCTAGTTGGCTGCAACACAGATGCCTTGTCTTCTTATTTCTTCAGATGTGCCTAGTATGACTGATTCCAGGAGGTATTTAAATCATCAAAAAGCGTGGTTCCTAATGAACTGTTTAATGGGTGAAGTGCTATGTACTGAGTATACTATTATTCTACACCATTTTTTTCAAGATGTCTAGCAATAGCTTAGCAACTAATATGTAGCTAAGTAACCTGCTAAAAGGAGGTCTTATTTCTTGGTTGGTTGGTTTGTTTGTTTGCTACAGGAGATACTACTGTTCGATGTGAGCAACTGGATATGCTTCAAGATTGGCTGTCTGAATTCAGAAAATCTACCTCCTCCTCCAGTACAGCCAATCCAGAGGAGCTGGTGGCATTTGATGTAATCTGCGGAGATCTCAACTTCGATAACTGCTCCTCTGGTGAGACAAGCTTCTTCCTGTTGTCTACCTGTTGCAAAGAGGAATAGGAAAGTTCTCGATTCTTGTGGGTTGTAGCAGTATACGAGCTGTCACTGAGGTTTGCAAGGAAAGAATTAATTGCTACAGATACTTCTCAAAGAGGTACTAGCCTTAAGAGGAGCCAAGAAAGATAGAAGCTCACACTTACGAGCTCTGCTGAGTTATTAAGCGTGATGTTTTTTAAGGCATAAAGGGCAATAGTTTGTGACTTGTGGTAGCAATGAGGACAGAGCCAGTGGTTTTACTTTACTTGAATTAGGTAGACGCCTGTTGTCCTAGAATTTTAGTTACTAATGAAAGACATGTATGTTATGGGATTTTTATAGAGTAAAAGTAGTAAATTCATGCAGTTAATAATTTGATAGTGCATACACACAGACACAGGAGATTAATGCTGCAGAGAGAGAACTAACTGCTGAATCACTCTTGGAAAATATTAACTGATGCTGTGTACTTCTGTGGGTTTTTTTTTAAATTTTAATTTTTTTTCCTCTATACTTGTGGATGATGGAGGTACTAGAAAAAGAACTCCACAAAACAATAATTAATGGGTGGTGAGTTTACAGAGAGGGTAGCCTTTTCCAAACATAAGTATTACGTTCTGTTAACAATTAAATTGCCAACACCAAGACAGAGCATTTTGTGTCCGCTCTGCCTTCCCATTGGTATAGCTCAGGCATCCAGCAGAGCTCCTTGCTGGCTTTATACGATGGCAATTGACTCTGCTGCTTTGGAGCTGGCAAATGGATCAGCAGTGCCCAGCGGCCACCACCTCACAAAGCTGATGGCTAAAAGGCCTTTTGCATGACTGGCCCAAAAGCGAAGCACTGAGATAAAGAGTGCAAGGCAGGTACAGCACGGGGGGTTCATCATAGGGATTTCATCTGTGCTGCGTGTTACCAAGGAGATAGGCAGCATACAGGCGAGCTCAGGCTGCAGCAAGGTGGGAGGCAGCAATTCAGACCAGAGTTTGTGGATTAATGGGTGAATTTGAGAACAGCATCTGGTGTGAATTCTGTAGTCTTCATAAGAAGCCTAGGTAGCTGAGGCTGAGAGCAACAACTGTACCAAAAATAATTTTAAGAAACAAAAAGCAAGCGTTGTCTAATCTCAAACATTTAATTGGGTAGAAAAGACCATCAACCCAAAGCACAGCCCTTCTGTTGTTCACTTCTAGTTCATATGTACAAAAAATAAATCAGTCACAGCTACATGATCCAAAGTAAACTCAGAATGGTCTGAGAAGGTGCTGGCAAGTGCTTTAACAGGTAGAAGAATCCTTAAGTGGTAATAGATACAGATTATTGTAGTTACACAAACATGTATCAGGATAAATTCTAACAGTAGCAGGGGTAGTGAGTTTCTAGGGAAGGAAGGAAGGAAGAAGTGTGGTCAATAACAGGTCTTCAGCTAGCCAAGCTGTTACACAGACAAGCTGAGGCAGCAGTTGCAGCAGGCCGGATGAAGGGAGACAGAAACGGGGGGATACAAATGAACACATCTGCTGTGGTTTGGCTGTTTCACTCGCAATATTGTTGGATGGCTGGAGTGGCCTGGAGGCAAAGATGTCCATCAAGGAAATAAACAATCTGCTGCATACCAAAGAGGAAACTGCCCAGTCAGATCACGAATCGGAAGTGAGAGGGAGCTGTGCAGCGTGAGGAGAGAGACAGGAGTGAAGCTGTGAGGCAGAACATATGGTCAGTATTGTCTACCTGAGAAGTCTTGGCACTCCAACCAAGATCTTGCACAAGAAGTACAGAGTACAATTAATGCTGTTGTGACCTGTCTTGTTAAAGCAAAAACAACTATTGGCTTTTGCAAATAATAATTGTACACATTGTGACGACTACTACTAAAGCGGACTGAAAAGTAGGCTATAAAAATCCATTTTATTTTTGCTATCTCTGACGCTTATTTACATCCCCCTTTAAAATTCATTCAGCCTGGAAACTGAATTTAAGCTGGCTTTTTTATTTTCAGATTACTTTCCTTCTTTACGCACTAAGCAAGATTAATGCAATGTTTTAAAATTTTCTCCATTTTTATATCATTCATTCTTTTAGGGATAGTTGTTAGTTTGTTAATTGAACATCTTAAGATTAATTTTTTTTTACAGCAGTAATCAGCTTCCTGTAATTCTGTATATGATTTTCTGTATTCTTTCCCACTCCACAGACTGATATGGCAAGTAATTAATGTTTTGGTGAATATCAAGCTTCTATTCTTAGATGTATTGACAGTACAGCTTTCAAAGATCTCTAGGTCCATGAGTTATGCGTATGACAAATTTTCTGCAGCTCAGTTTTCCCCTCCAGCTTTAGAGAACATAACAACAACATTTATACAGTGAATTCACACTTAGTGGTAGCATTATTAGAAAGTTACTTACTGTCAGGTTGCTTTGAACTGACTTTTATACAAGTCTTATGTTTTTAAATGTTTTAGCATAAGATAAAGTCTTCCAGTCAGATGGGTTAAATTTGCCTCACCAGCTCTCACTTGTCACTGTCAGTGCCACAGTTGCAAATTAATCATGACAAAATGTTAATCTATCTTGGTTTTCTGTGATATTTTGGAGACATATGACAAGGGAGAAATGAACAGTTGCTCAGAATTATCTTTTACTTTTCCATAAACAGGAAACAAACCCCTTGGCCGTTCAGACAGGAAGAGCAATTCTCTGCATTGCACAACCAGGCAAATCTTAAGGAGGCTCTGATCTTCTGCCACAACTCCAGGGTACCCCAGCAAATTCACTTTCCCATCTCCCTGCAATTACGAGGATATTCTCAAGATCAAGAGCTAGCTGGGGCAGGGGAGGTGGGGGAAGCTAGAAAGATGTGGTGAGACAGATCAGCTGGTGCGGATGCAGGAGCTGAAGGGAGAGTCAGCTGTATTAATGACTATTAATAACCAAATGGCAAAATGCCTACAGCTATGAACACAGTACTACTGTACTGCGTGTTTGTGTTCTGCTTCCCTCTTAACAGGGAGAGGTCAACAGCTTCCTCACTTGGCAAGAACAGCATGTTACACAAGGAGATCTAATGTGATTCCTACAGTCTGTGAGATACACAGCTCACAGTGTAAAGCTTTGTTTCTGACTTTAAATGGAATCCATTTTCATGCATACTTACGTATTCTGTTGTCTTGGCAGTAGACAGTGACAAATACGTTACAGCAGCAGTTCCAAACACAGGTGAATATTCCATTGATCCCAAGAGAGAGCCTTCAAGTGTTGCTAAGAAGTTTTAACCTTGTAAAAGGTGTAAGTCCTGCAAGAAAGAAAGTTATCAGGAGCTGTTGCCAGTTTCTTTGCCATTCAAAAAAAATGGAATTGTAGCAGCTGGTATTTTCAAGTTCGGGGTGTGCTTGTTTCCCAGGTATAATGATTGCTATGTTAAACAGCATGCACAGAACTAGAACTTGCTTATTTATTTGTTCAGTGTCTGAAATTCTGATGTATACATTTTTGTCGGATATCTTACTGAATAATCTTTAGCTATTAGGAAGAAATTACTTTAAAGTTGATAGGTCATGCTGATTATGCTTAGAATGGCTTTAATACTGTAGATAATATCCCAAGCAAATTATCAATTGCTTGTCCTTTCTTTTATCTATTAGAGCTTGGAAAACATTCCTTCAGTGAATTCCTCTGCAGCAAATAAAAGCACAAGCTTTTATCTTCAAACTTACTGAGATGTGTATACACACCCACACGCGGTCATTTACATTGCCATTGTGAAGTCAGTCCAATTCTCCGTTGTGTGCTCCATCTCAGCAAAGGTTTTGTACTGGTGTAAGCAATGCAATGTCAATGGCAGGGTAAGGAAAAACCTTGGAAAACCTTTAGTTTACAGCTGGAAACTACAAAAAAAAGTCTTTCATAGAAAGACCTGGTAGGAAAGCACCGTTATTAGCAAGCATTTGGTGGAATTTCCGACCAAGACAAGATATTGCTGTGCAGTAAAGCTACTACTGAACTGTTTCAAAGCCACCCTATATATAGATACACTGAGTAGGAAGGAGGACTTGCCTTCTGTGTTGTGACAGAACATACAGTTGCCCAAAGGCTTACAACACCTGGCTGATGAGCTGATGTGCCTTTTCTTGGACTTGTTCTTTCTCTGCAGAGGACAAGCTGGAGCAACAGCATTCTCTGTTTACACACTACAAAGACCCGTGTCGAATTGGTCCTGGGGAGGATAAACCATGGGCAATTGGTAAGACCTTCTCTAGCTATCTGTCTGCAACACTTACTTGTCTCTCACATGACATCTATAAGCAGCAAGTAGTTCAGCTACCAGGCAGTAAAAAGTTGGTGGAGACCAAATATTTACCAGGAGTATTTCTGTAACATATATTTCATAAACCTTAGCAGTGTCTTATTGAATTATAACCAGAAATCTCAAATGTCAGTCCACATTCTAGAACTTATGCATCAAGCTACTTGAATGCCTTCCCACACCTATTCTACTTTAAAAATAATCTCTAGATTACTTTGGGGGGAGGGGGCAGGAGGGAGGAAAGCCAAATTATTGTTTCTGTATTTTCTACATGCAGCGAAAGCCTGCAGCTTTTGATCAGAATGTTCAATTTGATGTTCTATAAATCCTGTAAGTGAGGATGTAACAAAGCAATTCAACAACACAATGAACTTGTGTTCATCTTTTATAAGATTTTATGGAACTCAGAGATATTTATACCTGGTAAATCTCAGTTGAACTTGGTGAAGTTTTAGATCAGGAATTAGACTTTCTCTAGAGAAGCAATTATGACTGTGACGATACTAAAGGTAAGAATGTGGAACGGTTTAATAACATGGCTTTACTCTATTGTAGCAGGAAAAAAAAATAATTCAGAGACGTTGAGGCTGAGAACCTGGAGGCAACATTTTGAAAGGTGACAGGCAGTAGGGAGGTCTGGATAGAGGAGCCCCTTCTAAAGACTGGGCAAAGGCTGCTCATCTAGACCGTAGGTAACAAACGGGTCAGTTCCCTGCCACTAGAACCTATGGACTTTTGCTAATCTCTTGTGTATACAGATTGAAAATGGATGCAGGGAAGAAAAGTTAGTGCAAGAATGATTAAGGAACAAGAAACTAAGCATACAGAGTACAGGAAGGAGAAGCAGCAGAAAACAGTGAAGGTCAAGTTATGACTGGAATGTCAGCCAGGAAAACATAGAAGGCTTAGGCAGATACTATGCTGTAGTTAAAATGGAACAGATGTATGGAGGGAGACAGCAAAAGAAAAGCTGAGGTACTAAGGCCAAGTATCCTCATCCTCACTGTTACAGGAAATTGTTTTCCTATATTTATTCTGAAAATAAAGAATCGGACTAAAAGCATCCTTCAGTCAGGTGTGAGATGCAGTCACTGTGAAAAGCATAACTGCTGTGTAGGGCTGTGACTTGTGCTCAGAAGCAAACACAACGCGCTCTCAGAGTGGTCCCCTCTCCCCCACGTGGATGCTGTCTTCACAAACCTGCGCCTCGGGGGCTTCCTGACAGGACATCACAGGAGGTACGCTGGGACAGTCACATCTCCCTTTCTGTTCACAGGTACCTTGTTGGATCCTGAAGGATTATATGATGACGAAGTGTGCACTCCAGATAACCTACAGAAGTATGCAGTTCCTAATCCTCCCACATACTTTAGACAATTCCTTAAAAAGCCAGTTCATTGCTTGCTATTTAACATTGCACAAATTGAGGGGTGTTTCATGGACTGTAAAAAAACAATTTTTTTTTTTTTTTTTTTTTTAACTCGGGTACTTGGGGAAGAGGAAAAAAAGGGAAGGAAAAGTAGCTGCTTCTCAGTCTAATAGAATTGGTTTCAATGGGTGAAAAGATGAGAGCAACTGCAGTCAGTGTTTTTATGTCTTGAGTTGGTCCTACCTGGACAGGCCCAGAGGACAAGAAACTCTGAGCACGTGGACAGCTCTGAAAGTCTTTCTGCAGGCGGCCAGTTCCATGGTCACAGCACTGTAAAGGACAGCAACAAAAGGAAATGGAGTTTTCCTCTAATAAAAAAACCCATCAAGTTTAAAACATCACCGCCAACCCAACAACTAACCACCCATTCTAGAAGGCTTGCAGAATTTGATACATCTGAAAATGCAAGCTCACAAATACAGAAAGGAGTTAAATAGCACATCAGACATAACTAGGAATATGGCTTAATATCTACCAGTCATACTAGTGCAGCATTACTTTTAAGGAGTGTTTGATATTAAGAAACCAGTACCTTTTGGTCTGAGATAGAAATTAAAACAAACCAACAACTTAATCTGCAGAAGTCTTAAGATAAATTTCTTGAATACCTGTACTGTTTGTTAAATAATATGCCAGGGGAGAGATATTAATAAGTTTTGTGCATTTTAGAGCAGTATTTAATGAATGTGATGATAATCCTTTTGCACCTTCTCTACCTTGAAGGCAAGTTTAATGGACTAAATATGTTACTATCATGACTAACTATGAAAGATGTTCTAGCTGTTTAGTACCAAAATATACTAAAGAGGTGATGTTATTTGAATTAATGAGTCTGTGCACATGCTTCATTTAACACCCATAATGGAAATGGTACATTATATAGACACAGTATAAACTGTTGGCATTTTTACTCACTAGGTACAGTACATATATATAGATGGACACTTAGTTGAATGTATTAGGTGAGGCTACCCCTTGAAGTCTTCCCTGTAGCAGTTTTGAACAAAGAAATTGACTTCTAGACATAAGGTCTGGGGTTACTTTATATTCAAAATAAGGATTTGTTAACAGCAAGTCATGCTTCACACATTTAAAACCTTGCAAAGTTTCCAGGCATTTCTATTTACATGTTGGAAACATGAATTTGGTTCATGTGAAGGGATCTCTGGAAAGCAAAAGTAAGGTAATTTGGCCCTAAAATCAAGTTTGTTACACCCACATACAGATTTGCATTTGCGTTCCATTTTATGCTTGCAAAACAGAAAAAACAAAAAAACAAAAAAAAAAAAAAAAAAAAAAAAAAAAAAAAACAACCAAAAAAAAAAAAAACCAAAAAACCAACCAAACAAAAAAAAACCCCAACCAACCAAACAACAACAAAAAAAAACCACCAACCAAACACAACCTCGCCCCATGTTTTCAAGCAGTCTTTTGTGACAATCTGTCACCAGATTACTTTTGGAGTATTTTGTTTTATTCCCTGAAGCATTACTTGTATTCAGCAGTTAAATTCCACTGACAAATATATAGCTGATAAAGAGCCATCAAATGATCAATAAAGATTTAAGAGCATTACTTCTACCACCTATGTGTATGTACAGCACCTCAGCATAACTGGAAAATATTCTTGAATGTTGGTTGACAGCATATACACACAAGACTTTTTGCGTACTAAACATGGCTTTCAGCTTTCTGCAATACATTGTAATTCTCTTAAACTGATGAAAACCTCCTGTATTAGACAGGAATTTCCACTAGCTTTTTACACAGATCTGCAGGCAAACAGGGATCTTCATCTGTACATTATGTAGACATGCCTATATATTAGAGAAACTGTCACTTCCATGAGAGGCCAACAGAGCCTGTCCTAGCATCTCTGCGAGGGACTAGTAAACATAAAAATTACCAATAAATTCATTACAATTTAAAGACATAAATGGAATCTGGACTTCAAAGACACTTAAAGCATTTTTGTAAGTGCCTTTCTTAACATGTATAGATGGAAGTACCTAGACACTATTGACAGCACAGCAGCTGTGGGGCACTGTTTAACTAACAAGTATCCTTCATATACATCACAAAACAGAGTACAGCCTAAAATTGATCCATTCTCATTTTTTTTAAAATAATAAACCTTGATCAAGCTTTACAGACATTTAAATTGGCAGTGTAAGCTATCCAGAGTATTATTTTTTCATCGGCACTCTTCTCTATTTATAAATAAAATGAAGTAGTTCACGTTACTAAACTAATTAGGTGAGAAAAGCAGCAGAACAACTACTCATAAATATCTCTTTCGTGTTAAGTACAGCATACGTACAACATCTGACTAGAAGAACATACTTTGTACAAATAATTTATAATTATAGAACAATTAATAAGCTACGTGTAACAATCTGGGCACTGCCATAGTGCTGGAAGTCACACAAGCTTCTGCTCAGAACGGCTTCATGAAATGCACGCAAATTATCTCATCTCAAAGATGACTGTCACCTTCAAGCAAAGCACTGGAGTAAGCCCATTTTTGTCTCTAAACCCTGAGTAGTCTGGCACAGGAGAGTACATTACAGCACAGCAAAGAAACAAGATTTAAATGCAATTTTTTCCAGACTCCACAATTGCCAGTTCTCACTGCTGGACAGTAGCTCACAATTCTAGGCGATGGGCTGCACCACCAGTAAGAGAAGTGTCCCTTCACTCAGGTGCTTCTCACCTGAATGAGAGGTGGTCCCTTGAGCTTTATGATGAGGCAGTAAGGTTTGCTTTATGGCTCCCTTACACATACTGCTCTTCATGCTGCTTTATTCATTGCAGCTACAGACAGCACTACAAACAAACCATCCGCCAGAGAGCTGTGTGACAGAATTTCCATACTTAAACCCTGGAGTTATTTGGGACTGAAAATCTTTCAAGGAAAAACATAAAGTTCCAATTAATTTTTTATCCTCCCTTTCTTTGCATCCTATGAATTAAGACAATTATTCTGACAAAATTCAGGTTTAGTTGTGCAACTCTGTCATAATTAGTTATGTTCACTTAAATTGTTAGCATTTAACTGGTAGGATGGCATAGCCAGATGTCCACTACTTTGTCTCTACAGAAAGTAGACACAAACAGCAAACCATTGCCTATAAAGTGGTACAGGTTTTAGTCAGAAGCAGATGCACGCGCATTTCCGTTTGTTTTCCTCGTGTATTTGAAATTAACATTTCCCTTCCACAAGCAATTGTGCAGGTTAAGTGAATACCCAGCATTCAAAGACTTAAAAGGACATAATTGAAGCTAAAACAAATTCATCTTTAAAATTAATGCAAATAAGATTTTTTTTGCAGTAGTACTGCAGGGCTAATCAGCAGTTTCTTCTACTTTGTCACATAATTAGCTTTGCCAAATATAAATACCGTTTTTGAAAGAGGTCAGTTCCATCAAAGAGCTTGCTGTCTTGAACCTAGAAAAAGAATTTCAGGAAGTGAATCATTTGCAGTAGCTCTTTGTAGAATCAGCTTGCAAATGGGGTGCAGGCAGTAAGCTAATTTAACACAAGTTATTGGATGACAGTCTAAAACTGAGTAATACATAAAAGCAAGCTTACTTTTATAAACTGGTTACAATAAACTCTAAGAACCTTCACAATACCTCACTGAGTCCACAGGGGGTAAAGAAGAATTCTGATTAAATAATTGTATGACCATAAAGTTGTCACTGTTATCTTTTGAAGGCACATCAAGGACTTCTTGTATGTACCAACTGACCCAAACTTAGAGATTGTAACACTAATGAGACCTAAACAACTGTAGCAAGTGCTGCGTACTGCCACCATTCAGATCCTTCCAAAGAGACAAAATTTGACAAAGGAACTATCTGAATCTCAAACATTAAAACACATCATGACAGTCTGGTGTTTGCCTCTTGTTTTTCCTTCACTTTGTACTCTCACATGCATGCATAAAAAAAATCCTAACCCCAACCCCATAAAACCCATCCAAAGTCAAGTCTTAAAAACTGGGTGATCAAAAGTATCTTATTTTTTTCCAAGGTGAAATTAAAGGCTTTGTACCTGCTAGGACCCAAGTTCATGGCTCAGTGTTTCTCCTGCGACAGTTGATGATGTAGCTTAATGGCGTAATCAACTCTTACAAGGGAAACCACAGAACCTTGAGCTCAGGTTTTGGCAGGTAAGTAAAGGAAAATGATTTTCAGAGGTGGTTTTGAAAGTAGCTTGTTTCTGTGTTTTGAGCCAGATAGCAAAACCACAACCTAAGCTGTCCCTCTCTCGCACAGTTATCACACAAAACAACTGTGACTGTATTTGCCGTTAACTGTCTTGCATAGTACCTCCATACATGCAGTTACCATGTGCAGCTCCTGCTTGTGTGTGCACAGTTGTGTGTGTTGCCTTTAGCACTTCTTTGGTAGCTCTTTTAAGCAGAATACAAGGTAAAGCAAGTTTCCTTTTAAATCCAACACAACAGCAAAACAGCACCAAACAGCAGAGTAACAGAATTATTGTAAAAATAGAGCGACAGGGATCTTTGTGGGTTATCTAGTCCAAAATGATGTTCAAAGCAGGGCTAACTTTGAAGTTAGATCAAGGTGCTTGGGGCCTTAATAGTCTTATATATAAAATCTATTTTTAAGGTTTAAACACTCAAACTAAAAATTTTAATGGGAGATTCTTAATTTTGCCTGCTTCTGTATATAGCATTGGGCTGAGTAAGCTCTGTGCAAGATGGGGGCAGTACTAACACACCCACTAATTAAGTCCATCTCTG
Organism: Aramus guarauna; assembly: GCA_013400195.1. Taxonomy (NCBI): domain Eukaryota; kingdom Metazoa; phylum Chordata; class Aves; order Gruiformes; family Aramidae; genus Aramus; species Aramus guarauna. Next base: position 256,529 of record VXBL01000837.1, on the reverse strand, counting down.
TCACGTACAGGAATCAAGTAAATTAGGCTGTCATTACTAGTGAAGTAAGAGCTTGGGGTCCAAGACACAGTAATCTGATGCAGAGGCTTGCTCAAAACTAACTACTACACGCCCAAACGTGTGCTCCCGAAAACCTCACCCATACCCTGTCTGTAAAGCTGGTTGTCTGAATTTCACAAGGAGTTGCTCTGATCAGAATGGAGATGTCTGTAGCAAAGTACTCAGGCTTCTTCCAAAGTAAGCCATGAAACAGTTTCCTCCTCGGCTCGATTCAGCAACACTGAGGGGCTGTGGGCTGCAACACACTACAGATAGCAAGCAGGCAAGGTCCTCCTCTCAGATGTCTCTTCTCCTGGCTACAAGGGTAGGTCCACAGGCCCACTGTACTGCACCCGTGATGCCAAACCTGCCATGAGGCTTTAAGAGCGCTGTCAGCAGTTAGTACAGCCTCATATGGAAAAAACATGTTGGGAAGAATACGTGCTTTACAAGTTTAACAGTCCTTTTGAACAGGCATTACCCTTACTGGGGATGTGGAGAGCATCTAGCGTAATGCACGAAGGGACAGAACGAGCAAACATTTAAAGCACTTGTTTTGTTTTTTAATGAAATAGGGTGCTGGAAAGTGAAGAAGGAAGGAAAGGATACTTAGTCTATCCCACCAGCAAGAATCACAGTGCCAGTCAAAAGGGGAGGAAGGCATCACTGAAAGGAAACGGGAGGAGGATTGACTATATGCTCTATACAGAAGAAGGTCTCTACCTGGAATGGAAAGTGGTGAGTTTCAGAGCACCAAGACTCACAAAACAAACTTGTCTGGATGGCACTGCAGCCCATTCTGCTTGGGTTCAAATTCATGCTCCAAGGAGAACCTGCTGCTTTGTTATATTCTACTTTTGCACGCAAGTACCCAGTTTGTAAACCTATTACATACACAAACCAGGGATTCTGGTAGCAAGACTGGTAGATACACTGCTCTTCAAAAACAAACAACAAACCTTGTTTCCATTCCTTAAACTTTTGCCAGAGTAAGTGCTTTGGCTGATGCTTTCCATGCCCGCAGTCTGAATTTTTAGTCCATTTCAAGTGTCTGGATATACTTTTATTATGCCTGTGAAAGCCTACCTAAGTCACAAGTCTGTGATACGCAGGCAGAAGTTGACACGGCCTAACCAGAACTAAAACTTGTAGTGCACTGTCTGTTTCCTGGTGTAGGACCTCACCTTACACAGAATTCCATGATGAAAATGAGAAACCAGCTCACACTTATTTACCACATCCCGTTGCAGTTGCTGCAGAAGAGCAGGCAATACAGCAGTTCCGCATAGCTTAGCGCATACCTCAATCTGTGGACACAGCAGCTTAGCAGCTAAATTCTTTTAAGGCTTCCTGTTTCGGATGCACAAATACCCATGGTGCATCTGTATAGTAAACCCATCTTGCATTTTGCACCAACAGCAACAAAACCAGTATTTCGATAGTTTTGACCCAAATTAGGTCTTTGATTAAGGCACATCCTGGCAGCATAAAGAAAACTAAAATATCTATGGTTCCTGTGAGCAATTCCCAAAGTACTAGATAAGTACCTGGCCCTAGCAGGGGACAACTACGTTGTGTCCAGTGAGTGTTAAGGTTGTTCCATCCAGCTTTCAGAAACTGGGAAGCACACAGTATTTCCTGCAGAACTTTAATTTGTTCTTATGAAATGTTGCCAGAACAAAGGCTGGAATTCATAGACACGAGTAGCGTTCCTGATCACCTTAGGTTCCCACAAAGTTTAACACCTCAATCTAATGAGGACACACTTCCTTTTTAGCTGCATGCCATATCTCACACAGTACAACCACCACCACCACCTCCTCCTCTTCCTCCCAGGCGAGTGCCTCCTTCACACATGGATTACCTATTGCAGCACTACAGATAAGTCTGTCTGGAGCAACACAGATGTTACTGTAAAAGGAAAGAAAAGTACAACAGAATTCATCCAGCCCAATTGTATAAATGGTTCACCTCATCAGCTGTGCCACACTGACATGCCCTGTGTGGCAAATAGTTTACCATTAGCCCAGCCAAGCTAGACTGGTCCCATGCATCTACTAATACAGTAAGGTAGTTCGAAGTAAACTAAAAAGAGGCATAAAAGCTGAGTCCTGGTGCGTGGTACAACAGATCAGTTTTCAGATTCCTTCTTTCTTACTTTTGTTTTCCTTCTGCAGGAAGTGGAAGAGTTCAGCTTTATTACCCAGTTAGCAGGCTTGACAGACCACCTACCAGTAGCAATGCGTCTCATGGTGTCTACAGGAGAAGATGACCCTTAAAACTGACCAGCTTTGAGAGATTAGAAGAGGGAAACGTTAACGATATTAAGAAAATATCAGAGGATAAGAATGAACTATTCTGGTGCCACGTTAGGAAAGATGACCAGACCTGACCCAGGCTACTCCCAGAATGTACCAACAATGGAGAATTATAAAAAGGGAAGAAATGGAAGGGGTTGTGGCCAAAAGCCACTGTCACAAGTTGCTCAGGCAACAGGGCAGGCCTGTACTACAATGCTTTCACTGTGGACCGAATGGAACCAAGATGGAAGTCCTAATTCCTTCTGAACCAGTGCCATTCTTACTAAAACATGTTTTTATACTAATATATAGCACAATTTAGTTTGTAATTAGTCTGTGAGTTAGTGCTGCTCAATGGTTTTTTGCATCATTTCTTTGTATAACTAAGAAGCTAAAGCTTTTTTCTTTTTTTTTTAGCCTGTTAAAGTTGTAGTAGCGTGCTTGCATCAGTAGCATGCGCCCGCACTGCATGCCACTCTGACGTAAAATAGTCAGTAAGATACCATGGGGAATATCAGAATGGAAGTGAGTTCAAAAATCAGATACCAGCCAAAGCAAGGCATTCTGGGACTGGCAAACCTTCTGTCATTACAGATAGACCTTAAAAAGAAACAAACAATAACTCTATTCAATCTGCAGACCAATATCTTCCTGTCCAATTTAAGGACACTTAAAAGATTTGGAAATAAGACTTCAAGAACACAGTTCTACCCTTATTCCAACTTTGTTGCCACTGAAATTATGAAGTATTTTGTCTGAATAATGACTCCAGAATTGGGCCTTTAGCTTTCTAAGCGCAACTTATTCCCTTAAGAAATATAGTTCCCCTGTAATGTCTTTTCTTTCTTTCCTTCCCATACGTGGGGCAGTTCTGAATTATGGGATGGGATGATATGTGTGTTACAGTAGAGTGAATAGATTCCTGTAGTACCATTGGTAACACCAGAGCCAACATTCTGCCTTAGCTAGAAAGAGTAAGTGGGAAATAGCTTGTAAAATGCATGCTAGATATAGAGTTAAAATAAACGTAAGTGACATTTTGGGAGAAAAAGTGTAGAACAGTGTATGATTGATAAGGCAGGATAACCTAGCAATTTTCCAAAGGAATCAGTACACTTAAAGGGAAAGCGTAGCATGCCTGGCTACTAGAGAATAGACCTGTGACTCTCAGCCTTGGGTAACTACTTCCTATGAGCAGAGGGTTTGTTTATGTCTGTGAGACAAATCTCCATTTGTTACACAGACTTGAAAAGGAGTCTTGCCATCTTATTCGTATGTTCTTTCCACTGCAGCTCTTTAAATGGGAGGATCCCCTCTGCCATCTTATCCCCGTGACCTGACCTACCCCAGCGTCTGTAACCTTAACAAAGATAATGACAAGCTGAGAATCAGGTCCATAACAAGACTTGGTGGTTTTTTTAGGGATTTAAATTCAGAAGGGTTTGTGTTGCTGGGAGAACGAGACCCCTTGCGTTTTAACCGAGACTTAGTTTCCTACTTCCTGTTCAATTTTATTGTTATTTCCTCTTACATTACAAATTCCCTGTGTTAACAAGAAAACAGTTAATCTCATAGTTATACTTACTCCATTAAGTAAACTGTTAGTTACGCTGGCCACAAACTCCTGAAGATGCTGCTGTTTTGGTTTAGGTTATACCTGCTAGGAATCAGCTTGAGCTAAGTCAGAATAGATTTAAATTAGAAATCACAGTCTGCACAGCCTCTGGTACTGGCCTGATCAGCTACAGTAAACAACAGAACTTTTGCTCAGATCAGCCTGATTTTGCAAGTAGAGAAACTCATAAAAAGTACTGGACTAACAGCCTCTGCTAATTCTAAGTAGGCAGTGGGCCACTGCTCACACTCTCCCACTGTACCTGGTCTTGACACGTTTTATGCCTCATTTTCCAGTCCTGGCATCCCTTCAGCACAGACTGCCTCTTAAAAGTGTACTGTGCCAAACCAAGGGGTAGTCTGCAAGTGTAACCCATGGGGACTCAAAAATGGAGCCAGACTCAATTCCCCTTTTTGATAAAATTAGGAATTCAAGTTTACAGCATCAGAGACTTTAGTGTACTATCCCAGTGCACTACCAGTTTCCCACTTTGTATGTTTCTCTTTATACAGAGGGTGCACATATGTGCAATGTGTTTTTCTGGTTTCTTATCTCTCCACCCAATTCAGAAAGACTTGTACCTGAAACAGTGCTTTTAATCCTATTTTCTACCTTGCTTGTATTTTATTAACCTTTTTAAAAAAAAAAAAAAAAAAGCAGTATCAGTAGCAATCTGTGTGCTGTCCAGCAGCTATTTCTCAGTAGTAAGATTAAATATAAGGTACAGTATTTTTAATAGCTTTCCTAACAATGTAAATTACAATTTGATATCAACTTCACTAAGTATCAGTTGCAGGAGCTGAATCTGACACTGTGTGGGATATAACCATGAAACTACTGCCAAACAATGTTACATTTACAGTAAAACTAACATGGTCTAAATTACTTTTAAATTAGTTCTGTGGCTTTGTGCTGATTAAAAACCAGGCACTTTTGTCAACTTTTTGAGATATGTTGAGAAATATTTTTCAAATTTGAAGTAAACTGTTTTAGATTTTGATGTTCTCAGTTTCTCTGTGATCGAGAAATGGATAGTTGTAAAATGTTCTCTTTAAACAATACACATACATTTAACCAGTCTAGGTAGTTCTTACTAATTTACTGTCTTAAGGATCTAACTTTGCAAGAGAGTGATGCTGGGAAGTACAGCATTGTGGCACCACTGTACAGATGCTCCTTGCTTTTTTGCATTGATCCTGTGCCTTCTGATGCCTTGGTACACTTGCAGGAGTCAGAGCATGTATGTACTGGTAAACTGTAACGAACAAGCTTTCCTTTCCAGAAGGGTAACATCCTGGAGAAAAATTAGTTTTGACTACACCACTACTGCAGTTCCATATACTATCTCACAGAGACTCATTCAGACAACACCTGTACCAACAGGGTATCAACCATTACAAGCCTTAGACAGATACTATTTAATAGAGTATTTGCATTAAAAAAAAAATAAAAAAAAAATCAAACCCTGGATTGCTTTTTCAGATGTCAAACACACTTTGCTTAAGGATAGCATGTCCCAATTTATTAGTAAAAATTTGAGTTAAGCTTACTCTACTATGCTTACCCCACTTTGTACAGGAATTTCAGGTATCTTCAAGAAGTGGGTGATAATGCTATTCTTGGTTTAATAACTGCCACTTAACAGGGATAATGTAGATGAAGTGTCATCTGTTTTTATAAAAGCTAGATAGCATCTTCTGTTTCTCATGTTCAATTTGCATTTTACAACAGCACTTCTAGAACAAGTGAAAAGACACAAATGAGGACAGCCAAAAACTAAGAACTTCCAGAAGTTTCAAGGATGTCAGGTCCTTACAAAGTTACTACATTTAGATCACTTCAAAAACACAACCTACAGAAAACTATTTAGCCTCTCAGGCCCACAGAGATCCTGTTAATCTGTGCATTGTTTGAGGGATATGTGATCCACCCGCTTTGCGCCACAGCTCAGCCACTGAGGACCAGGGTAGTAACGCCTAGTATACAGCTTCATGCTGTGCGAAAGTGTTTACCAGTTCAAGTGGTGGCCAGCTAGTTTTACTCCATCACAAACTGGATGCTTAATAGAAGCACAAACTGTACCACAGACTAGCTCCAAGAGAAGCCTGCAGCCCACTGAGGCGTGGCCCGCTGTAGAGAAACCCTTGCGAAAGCTGTCTGGTGTAACGAGTTTACCTATCTTGTGCTAGTATTACGATAAGATTTTATCCCAGAAGCACTCTCGGCTAGTCTGGCTAGACCCTCAATCCTACTTGTTGGGTAAGACAGTAAGATTTAAGGAACTTACAATTCCAATAAAGAATTTTTTTTTTTTTAATTGTCTTTGTTTGGTGGTCCAGATTAAGCAGATCTGACTGTCCCCAGTTTGGTCTCTGAGCTCCCTGGGATCACACAGCAGCACATCAGCACTATCATCAGCTCAGAAATGAAACATTTTTACCTCCTCCTGACGCTATAGGATGAGAACAGAAATACAATTCAAGCACTTTGAAAAAACCCAGTATTATCATCCATTACAATGAGGGTCAAATTGTTACTGAAGGTCTCATTTTTCCATGCCATCTTGTTTTCAATATAATCTTGATGCTTTTAAAGACTTGTATTATTGCTGAGGTTTAGAAATCCTATAATGAGAATAACCTTTTTTATTTCAATGATTTTTCGGTATTGTATCCTTCTGGAACCTAATGTTTTTATATGGTAAGCACACACCTTCTGACATTTTGTTATAAATGTATTAAAAAAATAAAGATTTAAATATTTTCATTGGTTTCTTTGCCTGCAAGAAAACCACAATCTCAGACCTGATAAAAACACGGTATTTTGAACAACAGGGAGGGTTTTTTGTCTTTTATTGGTGCTGAAAGGAATAACTGGTTGATGCAAACAAGATAATAAAATTTCAAGGCTCAAATGATTCTGTGGAGTCCACTTTTTCTGGTTTTGTGATGTGGAGTCTGACGGCACTAACAGAAATCTGACTCTAAGATGCAGTCCGGTGGGTGGGTCAAGTACGGTCTCACTGTGCTACACCTGTTCTAGTGAACCTGCAGAAAATAAAGGGTGAAAGAAATGACTGCTTTTAACTGACTCTTCACCTTGGCCTCTACATCCCCCTGGGCTGACACAACCTGCTCAGTTTTCAGGGTGTGCAACCTTCACACAAGCATTCTCACTGCCCCGCTATAGGCTGCAAACCTGAACCCTGCATCTTGCGCCAAGTTCCCACTTTAAGTATAAGGATACTCACTCTGTGTTGCATTCTGCTAGCATTTAATATAAGACCACTTCACAAGAACAATTCCTTGCAGTTGTACATCTTGACATCTCAACAGTTATCTAATCCCTGAACTGAGAGCAGGTTTTGATCTACAGACTGTCCAAAGTTTATTTAAAACCAAAACAAACCCATGTACTTACGTCTTTAGGAAATCCAGCAATTTAACAAAACAATGTCAAGAGAAAAGAATCCACTTTACTGGTTCAGTCTTTCTGAATGGCCCTCAAAGTCCTTTGTAGAAGTGTTAGATAAAACACAATCATTTCTTGAACAGTTGGCATCTTCCAGACATTTAACTAAGAACAACAAGTACAGAAAATTGTAACTCCTCCCTGCTCCCTCTGGCCCAGGGCTTGTAGTGTAGTTTATTATGAACTCGTGCCCACAGCTGCCTGTCGGTCAGCACTGTAACTGCAATGCCATCTGCCTCTTTGGCTGGTGTACAGATTCTCTTGGCAAAGCACCTATTAAAATACAAACCTCCCTATCCCACTGAATTTCCTGCTCAGAGTGCTGCAGAAACCATTACTCTAGCCCTTTGACTATTTAATACTTTGATGTACCAATTCTCCTTGTTGCAGCAAATTTAAGTTGCTCGTCTACATTTTCACGGCCTTTCAAAAGACACGCTCTTACCTGCTACCATTGCTTTTGACTAATCCATATTCCCCGCCCACCACTCCTAAATCTGTAAGCCCTTCATATTTTCTGCCATACTTTCCCTGACATTTAGGGAAGGCTCCAAGCAGCCATTTGTGAAATCAGTGAATGGGGCTTGCTAGAAAGTCTGACAGAAAAACAACAATCGTCTTTCATCTTTTACATAATGGCACATTTAACAACTGCTCCTTAGGACCATTAGATGTGGATGGGAAGAAGCATGTATTAATCACAGGCAAGATGGGGAGAAATGTGCATTAATCATGGGTAAGATTAGAAGAAAATGGGAGGAGAAAAAAAAAAAAAAGTATCTGAGGATAATTACACATTGGGTATGGGTACCAAAGACGATCGTGGAATCTCCATCAACATTTAACCTAGGCTGTATATTGATTCCCTTTCCTTCCCCCTTGATCCCCCAAGTCTCCTTTATAGGTCTGACAAACATTTCGTACAGCAGCAAGTCGTACGAACTGCTAAGGCTGTGCTCAGCCCTACACATGCCGCAGTGCCCATGCTGATACCATTGCCTCTCACACCAACGAAGGCTTTTCCAACCTGTCAAGCCAATTCACCTGCCTTCACCTTTGTTATACCCTCTCCCCCTCTTCCTGTCTGATGTACAGGCTCTCTGGGGCAGAAGACCACATCACTGCCGTCTTTTATAGAGCACACAGCACTACATTGCCAAGGAAAATGGTTCCTAGGCACCAAGAACCATCAAAGCAGCAAATGGAAATCAGAAGAGGAGATTAACTGTAGCAGAAAAATGCTACAACCTTCCTGTGTGCTTTAAAGGATGAGATAATTGAATATAATCACATAAAATAAAGGGACAATTTCCCCATGTTCCTATTAACATACTAGCTTTCAGCTAGCTTTCCTGTAATTTGCATAACTCCTAGAAAACAGCACCTGCTTGCTCTGTCCCTCTGGAAATGTCCATAAGCTGATGCTTTACCCTCCCTCACTTCCCACATGAGCATCTCATACTCACCAACACATGCTTGCACAGCTTCCCCCACTGCCAAGCCCTCTCTTCCCTTTTGTAAGTAAACAGTTGATGTCTCCAAAGCCAAACCCAGCAGAACAACTCCAAACTGCTTCAAGTGCCACAATACAGTTGGTGAGCCAGGTATGCCAGAATATCCTTTATCTGTATAAACACTGCAACAAAAGCCTAGAGCTTCACTGTTATACTACATCTGTCACAACAGGGTTTTTTTGCAAAACTGCTAAATCTCCTCAAGTCATGGCAGTGTGTCTAAAGGAGTCAGAAGCCTTAAAAGTCCCACTCGTATTTGCAAATGTTTGACTCTTCCAAATCCCATCAACAAGATACATCAGCCTGATGAGCTCAGTGGAGACCTTAATGTGATCCTGAATGCTGTACTGTCATTAGTATACTGAATATTGATATGTGACTGCTTTCCACCCTGCTAAAATGGAATTTGCCTCACAGATACACACATTAAACACTGTATTAGCTAGTAACTGATATAAATCCTTCTGCCTTAACGATACAAAAATGGAGGACAATGGCTAAGACATTGCAGTATTACACCAGAGAAACAGAGCTGCTTGTAGAAAGGCTAGTAACGTGTTTGTAAAGCGAGGAGACGTACTCTACACATTTAACCTGAGAGCTGCAATTCCACAAACACCTAGCAGAAAGATTCACACAGAGTTCAGGATACAACTATGGTAAGAACTTCTATAATTTTAAGATTCTGGATGACACAGTAAAAGCAACTGAAGTGATTTCCAATGCTGCTATAGCATTGCATGCTACAGCACCTGCATGGGCAGCTTCCAAATAACACTTTGGTATTTGAAAGAAGCGATGTGGGAGTTCAGAACCTGAAATCACGCAATGGCAGTATATTCTGAACGGATCCCACTGCAAAGAACAGAAAGAGATGAGCATGAGGAGGGGATGATGATGTCTTTCCACATCAAGTGTAATTAGGTACCTTTGTTCTCATTAAAGAGGTTCATGAGCTTCTAAATTAGCAAAAGATTATTAGCTTGAACACCCAGGCACTGCTATAATTTGGGTAACATCTTCACTATCTTTTCTAGTCTAACTAAGTATAATATTGTTACATTTGTGTTTGGCTGCAACAGGTTCAAAAATACCTTTCAAATGCCAATCCAGAATTAGGAATACCCAGAAAAATACAGGCAGATCTGTCTCTGTAATTAAAAATTGTCACCGGCTTCAGCAAAGCCAACATCTAATGTTATATATTGGTTAGCAAGGACCTTCAGGATATCAAGGAACACAAGGCAGTTGCAAGGTCTGCAAGACATCAACTGAAAAGAAATCCTAGGCCTAGCATGGTGCCAAGCACTATGCTAAATATATTTCTAATGAAAGGTGTATCACACAAGACAAACTAATTCTCAGTACACAGCGTGGTCCATTATCTCAGCCCCAAAATAACAGTTATGAAACAGGTATTTTAATTCTATTTGCTGTTACTCCTTGGTTACATATAATTTCCCTTTTCCACATTTGCCGAGAAAGCTATTTATAGTCACAGCAAACTCAGACTTTTAACAAAATGTGTCTTGTATCTCACAATAAGCTCATAAGGAGGACTTCATGCTGTAGTTACTTCATTATTAGATTGGCGTTCTTGGAACTCGGTGGCATATATGAACTAACAGTGCTTATCCTGGTGAGATCCCTCTTGCCCACAGCTGACCTTGTGCGTCCTTCCACCTCACTGCAAAAACCTCAGCCTCACCATTCTGCAGCTCTGTGTTCCAATGTTAGAGCAAATTAGAAACTGTAAATATAGCATTTATTATATACTGACAGAAAGAAACGCTGAGTCTGGTTAAATGCTGGGCAGTGGCTCTGTATCCAGTATAAGAGGTCCTTGTCCAGGCCTGGATTCCCAGGGGCTGATAATTAGAAGGAGGTTTCTGACCACAAGATCAGACAAGTTCAAAACCAGCTTCCCTATGACCACAACAGAATGCAAAACAACCCCAGCCAAACAAAAATTCCTCTCCAAAACCTCACTGCTTTTAAAGCAGAGTTCAATATATTTTAAAAAACAGATAATATGCATGAGCCCTGCTACAGGAAAGGACTATAGACAGCAACCCAGAAGGTCCCACTCAGTCCTGTGTTTGGTTTGAGAACAGGAGAGAAAGTACAGAACTTCTTCTGCTTCTATGTAATGATTATTTATAAGTGCAAGCCTAATTATCTGTTTGGGACCTTCGGTTTATTCTTTTTAAAAAATAATTGATATTTTTATTCACATTTTAAACATAGACAGAACTGGCACTTATTAGCAGAAACTCTTCAAGTATGAATAGCTCCTACTGGGCCTAGGTAAGACAACTGTACTTCAAGCGTGGGTGGCAGCAGAAGAGAATGGAAAAAAAAAAAAAAGGAATAGGAGTTACTTGATTTACTGACATACTATAAAGATACAAGAGCATGTAAAAAGGAAAAAAAAACAACAAAACCAAAAAAAGTTAAGAACATTAAGAAAGTTGAAATGACCTTTAGTTATTTGGAAAACATTCCACAGTATGTACATTGCTGACTAATTTTGTTACTGAGAAGTAAGACTACAGCTTGCCTTTTGTTTTAGAGATGCTTTTTTATTAAATCTTATTTTAAATATAATTATTTGATTAGATGTTGCCCAGCCAACCCAGGGAATGAAAATACAGACTGCCCTCCCCCCCCAAAAAAAACCCAAACAAAACACACAACCAAAAAACTTGTAGCTCTCAGCTTTTCAGAGGAGGTAAACAATGGAGCAGTGTATCTAGTTCCCAGCTAGAGGCAGAGACACAAGTGTAATATTCTCCCCGTAAGCAAAGGGATATGGGCAGCAGCATCCAAGAAAGCAGCAGGAAGCTGGCAGTGGATATAAGACACTGCATCGATCTGAATAGATGATCTCCTGTGAGAAAATACCTTTATTTTTTCAGACAGACTACACAGCTTGGCTGACTGGCCCTGTGACAAATGCAAGAATGGCAGCCTTCTAAATGGGGACGTGTTCTGCCATCAAGGGAGGCTTCAAAGAAAGAGAACAAGCTAAACAGTGCCTAAAAGGGCCACGTCACATCCTTATCACAAAGTGCCTGCTGATACCTGATGACTGCCACTGTGGAGCAAGGAACATGCTGCCAACCGCATCTGTACATTAGCATATCTACAACAGATAATTAGAGGAGTTCAACTCTCCATAACACAACGCTGACAATAACCTGCTTAGATGATCCAAGGTGCTGGTGCCCCTTTTGGAAAGGAAATGCTACTTATACCTCTACCCCACTGTTTCATTCATATGATCTATAAACATCAAATACAAACTATAGCCTGGCAGTACAGGCATTGCACATGAATACAATAAGAGACTGGCCTTGAAGAGATTCCTGTCTGTGACAAGCACAAAAGAAAACACACAGAAATTAAATGTTTTGTCAGGTATACACCCATAAAACGTGCAGAATGGAGTGTCCTCCTACAACAGGCATAAAGCCTGTTTTGTACTGAAATATGAAGACATAGTCTTTCCTAGATTTTTCTCCTCCTCCTCTCCTTTTTGGAGACTTTTTTTGGATGTATATTGCAGACTATGTGCCAAGATAATACAAGAGGATGAAAACATAACATTCGACATGGAAGTTAACCTTATGGTTCATTGATTCTGCTGTGCAACATAGAGGGAACTGCTAGTTTTTGTTGAGCATTAGGCAGTATTAAGCAAAAAGAGAAGGGGAGGGGAAAGAAAATCTAAAACCCCCATAGATTTATTTAACACATGAAGGAGAAGAGATGCAACTTCCCTAACACTTTCATACAAAACAAAAATACATACTAAGCCATCATAACGCAATATACTAGCACAGTTTTCACACAAGACTGTAACGTATTTACGTGCTGCCTCCTAGATCTTCATCCTTTAACACACTATGCCTAGAGAATTAGGATTTTTGCTCTCTAATGACACACAGGCTGCACGAAGTAGCTTTCTTGTAATCTTACCACTCTTTTCCCATGCCTCATGAGTCCCTTCCGATAAAGTTCTGGTTTTATGCTTCTGGAACAGAAGCATAAACTTTAAATTTAACGTTTTTGCAGGCAGAAACACCTTTTACTGAAGAGAAGTGCAAGTGCCTGCCTAGTTCTGGGAGAGTTCCTGGCTTGCGTTTCCTCTGAAACCTCTGCTTTGCTCTCAGGATAGACTGCCTGGTCAACTGGGCACAAGGGAGGTTGGAGCAATGAAAGAGATAGTCATAGATTTTAAGCAAGGATGAGACTTAATGAGGAGCAATGCCAACATGGTTGCTTAAGGGACCATTACTTAAACTCTCTGAACTGAATGAAACTGCTAGATTTACCATTTGAATCACTCAGATGAGAACACACTACTGGAGACACATAGTAACAGAGATAGATTTATACGGAGGCAGCTGAGGCTAATCCCTGTCACTTAACACAGGAGGTATGATAACACTGCTGTGACTGTTTTTAAAATAAAGGAGAAAAATATTTTTAAACAGACCAGGGATGACTAGATTTTAACAAAAACAACCCTCCCTTGAGTCTTCAGCCTTGCATATATAGATTACAACAGAATTAACACTAAATTTAACCCAAAACTGGGCTCTGCAACTAGTATTTTGCTTTTGTCTCCCACTGCCCCTCTCCCTTCTTCCCCCTAAGACAAGGAAAGCTAATAAAACCAATAATGCTAGCCATAACACAGAAAGGTAGCTTACAAGGGAGGCAGAACCCACAAAAAAACCCTTACATACGGTTTGCCTTTTCATCAGTCAGCATGGCTTGGAAAACAGCTATTTGTATTATTTTATTATTTGTAAAGGCATATCTAGAAGAAAAAAAATAAAGTTCTACAGCAAATTAGACCTAACAGCAACTAAATTTCAGTAATACTAAAAACAAAATTAAGCCTTTTGTTTTATACCTCTACAGAATGAGGCTAAGTACATTCAAAACATTTTTCTTCCTCTTCATAAGCTTGCCACTAAAAGGCCATAGGCTTCCTTCACCAGAAACTGGCTATAAGAAGTGTTACGGAAAACTCTTAAACAACATCAGCTGAGGAGGCAAGAGACCCTAAACGCTACTACTGTTTTAAAACATCAGGGGCATGAACATTCAATACTAAAGCCACCGTCTTGGTCCTTAGCTTACTCACTACTTGGTACACCATCCCAGGATACACACAGTGCAAAACAGCAGACAAAATTATATGGTTTGAATATTCTTTTCATACCAGTTCATTACTCATGTGTGTGCTTGCTTTCCGCAGTCTGCGAATCACACAGACATACTCAACACAAAAACTTTTGTTTCTGAAGTCCCACTATTACTTCTAAAACAGAGCAAGCCTCTAAGCCGGCCAAAGTTTGCTCCCTCATGCAAACCTGCAGACTGGAAGCAGGTGCCGACACAAAACTTACTTGATGTCGGAAACAACAGGGCTCACTGGAAGGTACAGACCCACCAGGGCTGCACCCAGGCCAGCCACAGCCTAGTGGGAAGGGCCGCCACAGCCAGACGGGTGAGGGCCCACCCGGCACGCCACACGACGGAAACCGCCCGACAACTTGACGCCCAGGGCCGCCCGCCGCGGCACAAACGGCTCGGCCGGACCAGCCTTCCCACTCCCACAGCGAAAAGCCTCCCCGGCCCGGCTTACGGCTGCCTTCCCGCGGCGCAGAGGCGAACCGCTACCCCCACCGGCTGCTCCCTCGCCGCCTCCTCCGCGGCAACGGGGAGGACTGGGGGGGTGTGTGTATAAAAACATGTCTCCCCTCCCCTGAGGCGGCAGGCGGCCAAAATGGCGCCCGGCCGGGCTGAGGAGGGGGCTCGGCCAATCAGGAGCGGGGCTCGCGCCCCGGGCAGGTGTGGGCCGGCGCGTTCCCGAGAGAAGAGGTGTCGGGGCACGCGGCCGTGGCGGGCAGA
>VXBL01000837.1:78473-241634 GCA_013400195.1 Aramus guarauna | reverse complement strand
GGCCCCGGGAAGCGCTGCCCGAGCCGGGACGCACCGCGGGCACACAGCCGCTCCCCGCCCGCCTCTGGAGGCTCCAGCACCGTCCGTGCGTTATTGATTGACTGGGGAGGCACCCACGCCCTTTCCACCTAAAGGGAGAGATGTGGTCGTCAGCCCTTCGCCATAAATGACTTTGCAGTTGCCCACAGGGTAGGCATGGGATTGTGTATCCAGACCTGCAGTACAGTCACTTTAACCGCTCCTAGAAATACTGCAGGTGAGAAGAAATATGACATTTTCAAGTACTGCAGCAAAGGCTGTTTGTCTCCCCCTCCCACCCCATTCATCACTACAGCTTGATTTATTTGCCAATTCTCAGCGTCGTGAATAATTGGTTTCTTAGATACTCTCTACCATGAAGCAAGCAGCCACTTTATGGGAGTACAGACTCCATCAGCCTCGAGAAGCAGGAGCCCAGTCGGTAAACTGCAGTACCCGCTCTTTCCTCCAAAGCACGAGTGCAACACTTCAGCTAGAGCGATGTGCAATGCAAGAAGG
Organism: Aramus guarauna; assembly: GCA_013400195.1. Lineage (NCBI taxonomy): Eukaryota > Metazoa > Chordata > Aves > Gruiformes > Aramidae > Aramus > Aramus guarauna. The sequence goes on along the minus strand of VXBL01000837.1, from coordinate 241,097 downwards.
AGCAGAGGCTGCAGGAAGTACCAGGAGTGAGAGACAACATCCACAGCAAACAGGCTGCTGCTGCAGTACGTCACGCAGCTGCACTTCAGCAAAACCCTGAGGAAGAAGAGGAGGTTATGTGGCCAGTCTCTAGTGTGTAACGTTAGCCAAGATAACCTGGGACTGCGCCCACACTGCTGCGAAGAGCGCCATGAGACCTGCGGTTGCAGGGCTTTCCCTCTGCGTAGCAGAAGATAAGCAGCTATCGTTCTTTCATTAGAGCTGTTGTCCACAAGAGTCTTTAGGGCTCTCAAATCCTAGACAGAATCCTGACGGGGGGAGTGGGTCATCTTCATGACAGCCTTTTGAAACAAAACCAAAGCCCTACGGCCCTGTAAATATGTATTATTTATATATAAAAATATAACATTTTTTATATATCTATTAAAAACATATAAATAAACCCCATGGTTTTAATTACTGAAGTATCCAAGGATTTGCTGCCTCTGAGCCTTTATCTTCTGTATCTCGGTCAAACCTCATAAGGCTGCATTTGAAATCACACTGCACTAAGAAAACAAATGATTAAAGCAGAGCAAGGGAGTCAGGGGATTAGTTTATTCTGCGTGGCCTTGAGCAAGTCATTTTTAGCTCTGAGGCCCTAATCTTATAGTGAGCCTGAGGCAGATGAAACACTTGAACACCCACACAGAGCACACTTAGTTTTTCCTCATCAGAGAAATGGGGATAACAACACATACCTCTCTCCGAGAAGAGTCTTAATCATTAATCTGCATTAAATGCTTGGAAATGTGAAGTTTTAAAATGATTAAGTACCAAACCAAATTAACGTTTTGCAATGCCATCAGAGTCAATAAGGCAGAATGACAACACAAGCACCCATTGTATTCAGCCCACAATCATTACTGGAAAAATCTAACACTAGGAAGCTGTAATAGTCTTCTCCATCCTAACAACCAGCTGTAACTACAAATAGAATACAAAAGATGAGTGACTAAATGGATTAGTCCTGAACTACACACTTTATCTTGTTAAATGCAGGAAGCCTACACAGAGCAGTTTCAAAGGGACTAATGAAGGAGAAAAGCAAGCTCCGGGATCTCAGTCCTCGAATTGCCCAGCCTTCAGACAAAAGACACCCAGTTTCCAAATGATGGAACAAATCTTGCAGCTGTCATGACTCAGAAAACACCCTTTAAACTAAATGCAAGACTTGTCCTTCACTGGGGCTGTGACAATTCACTGTCCTAAAAGCATTATTTGTACTGTGTATTTGGCATGAGAAACTTTGCTGCCTGCTTGTTTTTTACGCTAGGTGCAAATCCCTATTAGCAGGTGTCACTTTTTGTGCTAGTTTTCCATTTCAGTGCATGTATTTACAGCATAACATCTTCCAACATCACACGCATTTTATTTGGACATGAGATAGCTGGATTGCAAGTCCTTACTAGAAGAAAACATGATCTGAAAGTGCACTAAAAATTTAAAAGTGGATTCTCAGCACCCTCTTGTGGATTTATGCTGTGGTAACTTACCTAGTACAACTTCCACTACAATTCAGAGCTACAGAAAAGTTATTATTTTTGCAGCAAAACTACACGAGGGAAGTTAAATGTGAATGACAAAACTCTGTAGTTTACGATTATTTTTAATACCTGAATAAAACCTGCATCTTTAGTGCAAGTGTCTCTTGGGCCACATTAAAAAATCTGCCAGTTGTACACTGGCTCTCGTGCCATATATGAACTCTAACACTATTAGTTCAGTGGTGGCAGAGGATCGTGTTTCTATTAAAACATGCATCTATGCCTGCAGGCCTAGTCAGGATCAAAGCTGTTGTCATTTAGAAAAAAAATTGCCTGTGGTGGCTGCACAGGACAAGTTCCTTCCAAGAGAAAATAGGATTCTTGCTCAGTTTATTAAGATGCCAGTAGCCAGAAGCTCTTACAACTTGGCACATCATTGCAATGCTTCTGACAGGTCTGGGAACAAACAGGAGTCTGAATGCTGCCACTGGGTAGAGATGTGTTTTTCTGATAAAGTGGCTTTCCTCCCCCATGTGTGTGCTTGCAGTAAAATGCCCTGTGGGAGAGGACAGAGATAAAAGTACTTTTTTGTTTTGTTTTTGCATACATGTATAAGGATTGGCCAGTATCCCCATAAGCAGCTGTTTTCCACACAATTTACAGATCACACTAGGTTTTTAAGTCCAACCTGAAGAATTCACAGAAGCCAAGGAAGACTGATACATAGACTAAATACTGAACAAGTCTTTCCCCAAGTCACCCAGATTTGTATCAACACAGCCAATGTTTTGTATGTACAGAATTTAATGAGTGGTGTAACTTATGTGAAAACATTCAAACCATACATGTGGTAAGGGTTTGCTTCAACACAACACCTTCTAGCATGTTGTAACCAAATCCTTAAAGCAGTTTCCATGCCTGTCTAAATACATAAGCATAACCAGCAACTATTAGCAATGTTGATCACACTTACAGTGAATTAAAACACGCACAAGGTTTCCTGAGCACATCCATCAGATTTTGTTCCTCTAAGGAACCCATAGGTGCTAAAATATGGTCTGCGTCTTTTATTTTTCTGGATAGCAGCAACACAATTACCACTTCAGGTATATTGAAATTTAAGATGCTTTTCCTCACACGCAGATAATATGATTCATATTAATTGCCACAGTTCGGTTCTAGCAGCACAGTTCTGCAGATAAGCTAGCTACTACATCTATCCTTCGCCCTTCACTTTCACTACACCCCTCTGAGATACTCAGTAGTCCCAAGTCTCACAATACCAAAAAGGTTCAAAAAGGATACCTCTCGGTCACTATGCCTAGTAATTACCACAGTGCCCACATATCTTCAACATACGTAATACTGATAACAAAATACAAATTCCCATCAATGTGGATTTCTTCCCTTTGTCATTCTAGCAAATTTATCATCCCATTTTATTTTTTCTTAGGAAGTACAATTCAGCCACATGCATATACAGTTACATTAAAATACTGTAAATTCAGTTGTGGCTTTGTTCTATCTTACTCTTATTTTTCAAGCATATAAATTCTCATATATTGCTATTAGTTCTGCGTTCCCTTTGAAGCACTGTATGCCTCTGTTAGATCCAGAATCATTTGTGCAGTTAAACGCAAAGCACCTTCAGAAGCTATTCCTACTGCAGAACAAGAACAGCAGCTCATGCTTTCTGTGTCAGGCCACGAACAAACACAGCAGCTAACTTTTTTTCTGCTGTGTTATCTCCTCCAGAAGAGAAGCTGTACAATGCAAGTCTTAGGCATTCAGACTTGCACAACTGTCTCTGTGCCTTTTTTTTTTTTTTTTTTCAAATAAAGGGCCAAGCCTTTACCATTTAAAAGGCTTGGCCATATTATTGTTCCCTTCACAACTGTACAGCTTATGCTCCCAACATAAAACAGACAGATTTGTGTCACCATACTTTCTGTGGACTAGGAGCAGTGTATCGAAATTAGAAACAATTGTTTAATGAACAGCAACCTATATATTCCAGTGAAGTATCTAAGAAATAAGAGTCTGAAGTTAAGCATCTTAAAAGTAGAGTTTTGAAAAGTGAAATCCACAGATCTCAGTAGGAGCTGCAGGGTTTCTGTTCTAGTGAAAAACATTAGTCATGTATTTCATTGCTTCCTTACATCTATTAAGTGTTAAGACCTTGGTCAGGAAAATAGTTCTGAAAAATTTAGGACTCTTTCAGGTGGCTTCCAGGTCTATAAATATGATTACACTCTTAGGAAGAAAAAGAGGAAAAATTCCTACTCACCAGAACTATACATCATGGTGACCAGGAAAGCAAAGCAGAGTAGGCTCCTGCTCCCTCACGGCTTCTTTATGGCATTCCTTTCACTTTGCTGAAGTTGCTGCTCAGAGGAAATAGGGGTAGCTTTGGTAAGCAGAGTCATCCCTGCGGCTGGCTGACATAATTTAGGACAGGCAGTACATTGATTTTCTATTTCCCTTAATAGGTCACACATACAAAATGGATACACCAATTGATTGTTCATCTAAAGCAGAATTAACTGCACACACACAGTCACGCGCTACAATTTTTGCCAACGTGATTTGGAATGCAACTAAGAAAACCTCAGTTGTGGACATGTGCTACTGCAGACCAACATACAACTTAGCTAAACTGGCAGACCTCTGACAGAATGAGTATAAGGCCACATTTTTGATCATATAATGCATATTATATATCTCCTACAGATTTGCAAGTTTTTTGGACTACAGCTCTTTTTGTTGTTTCCGATCAGACTGCCATGAGTTTGTTACTTACAATTAACCTGAATATGTACATTTTCTAATTTCCAGTTACGCATTTCCAGACTTCAGTCACTGTTTGGCAAACGTCTTTTCAGAAATGCCGCATCTTAGACTCCAGCAGAACGTCAGAGCATCATGCTTTAATTCACTGACCATTTCAGTTAATACTAACCACAACTCACACAAATCTGCAAGAAGCTAAACTGTTTCCTTCTCCCTATTAAATGTACTAATACACGTATGTAGCTTGACTTGGTATTTCTTTTTGTGCACTCTGAAGATTATTTTCCATTTTACAGTGACAAGAGCAAAGTCTACAAATAGGTGAGTTTAACTCACTTTTATCTAATGTTAGTGTAAGGTTTAGTGTCTTGATCCACTGATGTGCCATGCAATAACCAGTAAGTCAACTGTTTTGTAGCTCCATAACATTATTCAAAACCCCAAAATCCCAGAGTTTCGCGCTGAAACAGATGGTAACAAATATCTGTATATATGTATATAAACCCTGTCAGGAATACCTGTCCTTAAGAAAAGGTTCCTCTCTACTTCCTCAATTATGTATTCCAAAAACAAAACCAAAAAGGTTTAAAGTGTATTTCAGAACAGTCAGTTTACTCTCTGAGCACAATAAAAAAAATCCCTCTGCCATACAAAAAAACCAACCCTATATAAGTTTATTATAATTTAGGAACATTAGTAAAAAGAAAGTATTTTACAATAGCTTAAAATCCATAGCAATCTCTCCTGTCTTTGTGTTGAAATTTATAGCATACGTGACAGCACTAGGAAGGTCTGACAGAGTTTCTGATTCAATAACGGAACTGAAGAAATAGACAGCTTGCTTGCAGTGGGGATTCCATTCACAGTTTCCCTATGGGAGAGAGTTAAAAGTGAAAGCAGTCAAGACTCTGCAGTATAATTACTAGACAGTAATAATGCAGTAAGAGCACAAGAGTTCTTGTTCCCAGTTCATTACACAGTGATCAGATAGTTATCACTTCCATTGCCATCTATTCCATGATAGGATACATAGCTTTAAGTGCCATATGCTACACTGCACAGTGAAGTTGTAGAGGAAAAAACCTGATTTGTTCAAAGAATATTTAGATAGAATACCAAAAATACTTATTTACTTTCCTTCAATACTTTTGCTTTTGTTTGTGAGAAAAGGGATTTGTATGAATAAATTCTACTTGGAGTTAGCATCGTATTTAAGTTCTGAATGTGGTTCCAAACCCTGGGAGCATTTGGAACCAACTCAGACTCTCCCATTTTAAGATACATCTCCTACTCCCCCCAAAAACATGAACAGATAGTTCTACTACTCTGTCCAAATAGTTGTCAAACAGCGTAACAACGAGCACTACATAAACCAAGCATGGCCAACAGAGACCCATTTTTCAGCACTGTAATCCTATAGACATTGACATAATAAATTAGGTTGAAGAAATACCTTTTCATTTGAAATCTGCATCAGTCCTGTATTAACGGAGATATCAGCAGCAAGATGATATTCCATCCACAGAACTGCTCCATGGCTCTTTCCTTTCCTGGGGAGAGGTAGAGGATCAAAATCTGTAACTTTATACCACACTGACAGCTTAAAAGCTGCACCTCGCATAACTAGGTGAGAGTTAGGTGAGAGTTAGGTTATTCGTGTAAAAGCACGAATAACTTGTTTCCTTCAAAAAAAGCTGAACAGCTGAATGATTTGGTAAATGGGTAGCAACTTTTAAAGTGTTTGCAGAAATGAAATATAAAAAAGACAAGGAAGAGGAGAATACATCATAACTAAATCTGCTCAGAACCAGAGTCATTTTACAGGCACTTGATAACATGGCATAAATTATATGGCATATTTGGAGAGTACTTCCTTCAGAGACCCCAGCTTCTACTGTTTCTGAATTTAGAGGAAATATTTACCAGACATACCATCTCACTTCAAGTGTCTGCTCAACAAGGAGCAGAGGTCATGCTGGCGGGTTGCCTGTAAATACAACAACTGGTGCAAAAGCACAGAGACCCCACGCAGATGGTCCTGGATTTTGTAAAACCATTAATTTGGTTTCACAAAGAGAAACACATAATTACAGCAGTGTTTGAGTTACATAAACTCTGGGTAGTTTTATTCTAGATAGTTTTATTTTTTATTCTAGATAGAATTTCCCATTTTTAATTCTTAACAGCATTTCAGGTTTGAACAGAATAAAGTACAATCTGTAGTTAGATCTCAGAAGACGTGACAAATATCAAGACTGTCAGAATTATAGTTGAAAGGAAGAATAGTGTACACTTTAAAGCTATTAAATAGAATAATTTGAAAAGCTACATAGGAGCTTTTTCTGCAAGAACTCAGCAACAGGGAACAAATGGAAAGATTAAAAATATCCAGACAATATTTTATTTTCTCTAAACTATAAATTAATCTGGTTAAGTTTTAAATCATGGTAACATCTAATAAATGTTATTTTTGAAATACAGGCATATTATCTAAGAAACCACCCTTATTGTGAATAGCCACATTCAAATTCATGTCAGGGTAACTTCCACAATGTTAGGTCACATTTTTAAAAACTGTCATGTATTTTCCCACTAGTTAAGTATTATAGTTAACTATACATTATATTTTATATATATGTATATACACACAGAGAGACAAAGAGCTTGAGTATGAGGTAAAAAAAATAGATTATGACAAGAATATTTATTGCCATGAGAAAACTCACCGTAAAAGATCTACAGAACCCTCTGCGCTGAGACAGTGTTGCGGTACAGTCTTTCTGAAGTCAAATGTCAAAACTTTCTGGGGGTCAGAGAGTGACTTGCAAGGATATTCCCACAGAGGGTGAGGTTCTGCTTCCTTGGATTCCCTAAAATTCAGGGAATTCTGAAGAAAGAAAGAAATAAATAGAACTATTTGAAAACAATCCAAAGGTAAATAGTCCTTGTTTTCAAGTTAATTATATGTCTTGAACCCAGAACATTTAAGCAACAAAGCTGCAAGATGACAGCACTGCACTTCTTAGGCACATGTACTACACACATGACATAATTGCTATGACTACAGTCCTCGGTAGTCAAACAGAAATGGGCGCTTTTAAAACACAATGCATTTAACTTTTCTTCTCGAGATGAATTCTACTGTAGAACTGCCTGTATTCCTCCACAATGACTATAAAAGCAATCTAAATGGCTAACTCAAATATGGATATCGACAATACAGGAAATGGATACATATAAATGTCCCCCCTTCCTATTTATTTCTCAGCAGTCAAAAAGCCTTTTTCTCTTTCAAAAGTAGCTGCAAGGGCAAGTAAAGGCAGCAGGATTCATCTATGAACAACTCCCAGATGATGTGATTTCAAGCTTAGAATAAAATTTCAGTAACAGTATTTTTCTTTTTTGAATAAACAGAATTATTTTCAAAATGGTACAAAGCACTGAAGAGCTAGACAAATCAGAAGAAACACACAACCCCAAAATCCATGTCACAGAAGTCACTGTTTTGCCAGTAAGCTAAATAGCCACCATATTTATAAAAAAACTAAAACAATGGTGTTCTGCCTAAGACACAAGTTTTTCAACAGTCACTAAATACTTTTTAAAGCCAAAGTGAGTTGCTCTGTTTTGCTGAGACTTGTGCTGAAACTGTTTTCGGTCTTACGTTAATCATATCATCCATAGTCTGGACATCAAAACCTTCACAGGTGCCACATGGACTCCGGATTCTCCATAAGTCCTAAAAAAGGAAACAGGATTTTGTTTGCCTTTATTAAAGGAAATAGGAAATCTTAAAATAGCTTTAGCAGTAGATTAGACATTTGACAAGAAGTCAGAAAAAGACTCTTTACTATCTGTACATTCCTAAACCATTAGAACTACCGCAAGAATGAGAAAAAAGTGTATTCTGGGAAAATGTTTTGCAAGTCAGTTAATTCTTTAGCCATTGATTTCAACTCCTCTATAGAATCTGCCATATTTCCTACCTACCTTCCTATCTCTATGCATAGTGTACTTTAGAGTGGGTATGAATTTGCCAAGACTAAACCCTTACAGTGCCCCCCATTTCCAACACCCAGCACAGGTAAGCACTCCCAAGTTGCCACAAACATCTTTTGGACTACCATACTTCCCTGTGGCACTCCAAAGATTAGTAAAATTATTTTGGGTGCTTCATACTATGCCTCTCACTGACTTTAGCAATCCAGTCGACAGACAATGATTCAGTTCAAGGTTTGCCTTTTCTTAGACTGCCTTAATGGTCTTTTAATAGAACAAGAATGTTCACAAGCTGTGGACACATACATGTTATTAACTGTTCATTGTTGCACCTAACAACCTCAAATGGTCCTGCTTTACAAGATGGCAGCAGGATTACTAAGAATTTAAATAAATGCTGTTAGAATTTATGCTCGAATACAGCATGAACTAGAGTGACTACAAAAAAAAAGCCTCAGAATGGCACACCTGATAGAACTATCAAATCAGATAGGTAGCATCCTGCTCCCTAAATGCAATTATAGACTAAATAATTTTATAACTGAAGTAATTTCATCAAATTCTTTCTCCTGGATCCAGTTTTTGCTAATTGCTTAATTGTAATGACATACCCATATTCTGACAAGACAGAACAGCCTACAGAACCAGTTCTGCAGAATACCTTACAACACTATGTCTGTTCCTTTGTTCTAATCAAGAACTGGTAAATGCAGAGGTTATTTTAAAAAAACAGACTCTCGTCATTGAGTCTAGATTCACCACTGAACAAAGAGGAAAAGGTAAAATTAAAGCAACAGATATTGGAATAGTTTAATGGAATGAAACACAAGTTAAATATTCTACCAGAATAGCTATGTGGAATCATGTCTGAACACAGCGTGGTATATAAAAGTGTAAAACTGAGGTTCAGGTGACATTAATGTTACTCTACGTTCTGCTACTAGATTGCTGAATAATCTTAAGTCATCACTCTGCATGCTTCAGTTTCCTCATCCAGAACATGAAGAGAACAATGCTCACTTCTTTATGAAACGCTTTTGAGTTCTAGGGAAGTAAATCCCCTAGGTAAGAGAGCACGGAATTAAAATTATCTGCTTATTTTAATCTGATTACTGTTGATTAGTCTTAAACATGTGCTTCCTATTACAAGACTCAGATTTACATTATTTACTCAGTATATCTTTAAATTCTCTACATCTTTGCAGAAAACTGAAAGGTATGTAAAAACATGCAGTGCAGTTGCTTAGTCCCAGAGGGCAAAAGAATGTACATATTTTCACCTGTACAAATCAAAGGTGGAAGTAAGAGAACAAGGTTAAAGAGCATTCCAATAAGGAAACTGTTAAGAGAGAGAAGGCTCAGACACAAAACTACACAGCTGGTGAACCAGACAGAGGGAAGAAAAGAGAGAGAAAAGAGCAGGCATTTTTAACAGATAAACTGAAGGTTATGTTTATGTGAAAATACATTAGATTACAGCCATGGTTTTTATTTATAGATATGTATATTTTAGTTACATGATTTCAGATTAAAGAGTTCCTTTACTTAAACTACTGGACAAAACCTTTACATATTAATTCTAAAAGTACTTAATTTCCATTGTCATTGTAGGTGAACTCTTCACAATCTTTACTGACCAAGTCCTTAATAACTGCAAAAAAGTTTACACCTTTGTACAATTTCTGAAAGATGACTTTTCCAAGTATTATTAAGATGTGACCCTTATTATGCTCAAATTTGGAACTCTGCATAGCCTCAAGTGGTTAAAAAAAAAAGAACATACAATTATGAATCCTGCCTACAGTCTTACACTCATAAAGCATCATTTTAAAACCTGTTATTTTGCAGAATATGTAATTTTATAAATATCCATAATTCTCACACGCTTCAGCAATATCTCTCTAATCTAAAGAAATATTTTAAAACATTCAGCTCTTTCATTTAAAATGGTAAAATTACTTGAGTTCATTTTCTCACAAGAGATGGCTGAAATAGGAAAAACTCATTTTCAAGATGTCAAATATTCTTTTCTCAGGTGGTAAGTGCAAAACATATCAAAGTGGACAGTATTAAGATGAGAGAAAGTTGTTAAAAAAATCCTGGAAGAGTACTCAATTCTAAGTAAATTTCTGTAAATATCAAATGGATAGTTCTACACAATCTCACCTGAAACTCCACAATCATCATGTGCAAAGAAGCAGACTGAGGTAGGACAGTGACATTACTGGTAAGGTGACTGGTCACAGCTGTCCTTACATACCAGAAATACAGGTTATGCCACGGCAACAAACTTGTAGTAAAAAATGGCTCTCCCACAAGAACAGAAATCTTGGCAAAGAAAGGAGATAAAAAGTGTTATAATAAAGAACAACAACTCAGTTACACAGGCTGTTTATATCTTCAATAGTTGACAATGCAATATAGCAAGTGAAGACACCTAGATAAAAACTACTGCTCCATAAGGATTTAATTACTGCATATACTGCACAACAGACATCTCTTTGTGGTTTTAGTTAGCAAATTTTAAAATGAATTTGCCTGCAACAAAGTTTGCGAGAAAATATTGCAGTTTTAGGTTGGAAGGATTTGTAATAAGAGACGTAGAATTTTGACATTTTTTATTTAGGGAGGTTCCAAATAGACTGCAATCTTCTGAGTGGCGTGAGAAAGCAGGGATGCAGCCTAGCAGCACATATGCAGTTAAACTAGTTTAACTGCAATTACAACTAGTGTAGATTACATAGGAAGTGAAAGTCATACCCCTTCAAAAACAAAGCAAAAACCCTCCCACAGTCTAATGAGTCTAAGCCTCATTTAATTTCAGTGGGACAAGGTCTGAACCATCTACTCATTATACTTTGTATGTACTTATATGAACTAGGAGACAATGGGATTCATTGTGGTTACAGTAGCACAGTAGGAAAGCAAGTTTCATTTTCACCTTCTGCTCCCCACCACCCCACTGAAATTCAGTATTGGACAACTGTAACATACCTTTTTATCTTCCAAATGAGAAGATGTCAGCAACTCAGGACGTGCTTCTATTATTTTAATCTTATCTTCAAGATTATTTGCTTTAAAAAACTAAAAAGTTGTCATTATCAAAAGCTACAGTTGAGACTCAAACCCATACCAGAGTAATAACTTTATTAAAAATAAACAAAAAAACCACCAGCCAAAAGAAATTTTTAAAAAACTGCCTACCGTAACTCACCACAATGATACAAGTCTATTCTTGCAGGGTGCATGCACTTAAAGCCAACATGTCACACCTACTGAACTAAAGCACATGCCCTACATATTCCTTCAATTAAGTATATAAAAAGGCAGATAACACAAAAGGTGCCTCACCTTCAGTCATCTGTACTTTGAAACATAAAGGTGCCTCACCTTCAGTCATTTGTACTTCGAAACATATGGGAAGGATAGTCAAGAAAGATAAAAATTACTTCAACTATGAATACACTGCATATTTGGCTTCTGTTTGAGACCAGGTTTGCACCCCAATTTGCCTACCATTCCTGTTTTAGTACTCCTAAGCCGCGTGCTGAGATAGACCTCTTTTAAATATATAGCACCAACAAAACCAGCCACAGCCGAACGATGACTTCAGGAAGCTGGTTCGAAACACTTCTTAGACATTAGCTGCCTCTCCTGAACAGCCTCCACTCCACTGGCAGGGCCTTCTCTGCTCTACCCCAAGGAAGCAGCTGAAACATCGCTTGCAGTTAAGACCCACTGCCTACTGTCTCCTAAGAGCCAAATATCGGAGCAGGCATTCCCAACTTGTCTCAGCTAGAAGACAGACAGCTAGATGCCACTTTCCAGGTAAGACTGGTGCAAGCTACGGGACGCTCTTACATTCTGCTAATCCTCAGAAACAAATAGCTTGGCTCTTATCACCAATGCAATGAGGGCAAGCAGAGAAGCAGCTCAACCAGACAGGCAAATGGGCATCTACAAGGAGAGATCAAGCACTGGCAATGATAATTCCCTCTGCTCAGCTCAACTTTCCCTGTGACCTATTCAGCTTGTGGCTAAAGCTATGAAATTGGAGGTATCTCCGCTGGGATGTATTCCTCCAAGTATTTGCACGAAGCTGTGTACAATCACCAGGAAAAAATAAGAACACCTCCCTCAGTCTTGTCGAACTATATGATGAAATACATTCATTAAACTGAATTTAATCTCCAAGCAATTGATGCAAGGACAATCAAAGGCATCAGCTCTGGCCTCAGAAATGCCATCAGTTCATTTACTACTTTAACAGAAAACTGAATACTCACTTTTTCCATGACAGAACAGGACACAGCAGAGTTTTCTAATGTAAACACCTGAAGAAAACACACAACAGTTAGTCAACTAGCTTTATAATTCTTAATTATGAGAATGTGTAAACGAACAATGAAGGAACTATTTTGATGCCCCAGCGAACACAGTTCATAAGAACTATGCATCGATTCCACAGCCCACTGTCATGTAACTTTTAAACAACAAAAATATCCTCAATAACTACAGGCTAACTAAGCTGTTTTCACAGCCACACAAGAAAAAACCCAACAGAATGCAAATACCTATTTTCATTTTTAAGATGCACATAGAATATTAACATTTGGTCTAGGCATAAATTTACTTCTGAACAAATGCTAGCATATTGCCAGTGTGCTGAATCAAACTCCAGTAATGCTTACTCTTTGTAAGCATTGATTAATATAATCTGACTGTATCAGTTGGAAAGAGCTCAGATGTGCAATGCAGCCTATCAGCCTTTTGAAGTAAGGAAAAAAATGGTTTACTCAAAACTGGTGAATAGTTAAGAATATGCTGTTACAGGGCTAGGAAAATATTATGGAAATCTCTGTGTCTGCCCTGGTCACCTGTGACTAGCCACTACTCAAGACCAAAATACTGGTTTAACTCAGCATGTTTATTTATTTCTACGAATTGCCTAGCATCCTCCTCATGATTATATTACATTACACATTCCCAGATATTCAGTTCAACTACAATAGATTTTAGTTTGAAGAGCCCCATGAGAGAACACATCAAGTAAGGTATATACATAAGTGAGACAGCCAAGGCAGCTCTCAGATCTCATTTACACACAGACTCAGTATTCTTAATGCTTCCTATCTTGCTGTTACAGACCTTCCATTTCAGACTAGGTAATAAATGTAATTATGGAATTTCAAATACAAAGAAAAAAAATTAGGTCAACAGAAAGAGTATTTCCAAAAGCACCAAGATACAAGATGGCAAACAGGAATCAGTGAGGAATGAACACCACCACTTGCATTCAAGTCTACACACTGATAAACATCAAAACTGGTAATTATTATCTCCCCAGACTTCAGCTTGATCAGAGATGAATTTAACCTCCATTTCAACACAACGGGAGCCTCCTTCTCACTTGTCACTGAAGACGAACTGGAAATAATAATGGGATGGGAATGCTGAACTACATGTGAGAACTAAAAATACTAAGGTAAAACGCAAAGATCGGAAAACCAGGAAGAAGTACTGTACCTGCTTTGCTCCAAGATAGTGAGCCAGCATAGGCAGCAAACTGCCATCACTGATACAGAGACAAACACTATCTGTTTTCAGAACCTACAGAAAATAAATAGTCATTGTTATCCCTATTCCAGATGAAAAAAGTTTTCAAATTCTAAACATTTTGGTGGTGTTTCTCCCACTTTATACATTACCATATCAAATAAGGACTGGGAGACACAGTGATTAATATAGCCACTTCAAGCAGAAGAGAATAGTGCAAGAACTGTTCATGTAATCCCCTTGTTTTAAATGAGAAAAACTTTGCACAAACATGTCATAGGCGTCTTTATTCAACTACCAATACTCCTTCTAACAAATACGCAGAGCTGCTACAATTTCCTATGCAAAACCAGCTGCTTACAATTTAAAAAAGTAATACCAAAGTTTTCATGAGAAAATGTAACTTACAACTGCTGATGTAAATAAAATATACTTCGTGAGCAAAGTCCTTTAGCAAGGAATAAACAAATTCCATAAATAATTACTGCAAATAAAAGAATACATGCATCTATCATGGAAGCCAAAAAACCTACAGGCAAAAACGCACTCACTTTCATCAAAGACTTGACGTATTGCTGTGTTCGGTTCTGATCATTTAATTCCCCAAAGCGCGGTCTGTTCCAAAGAAGATGAGCCTGACATCTACAAACAGGACTCTCAACACGAACATCTGCTTTAGTCTCCTCTTCTCCTCTGGAAAAAAATTCAAATGAAGTATTAACTACAGCATCAGTGACATGTTTTCACAAACAGGTACATTTATGCATTTTAGCTAGCATGTATATTAATGCAAATGGACTCCACTGTTACTTACTCAAATTTACTAGTTCTCCAGGGACCTTTTTGTAGCTTTGCATTTCCAAGTGAAAATAAGAGAAAGAGCCAATTTTCACCTTTTTTAAAAAACAAAACCAAGAAGTCCCCAAACTTTCCCACTGACAGTAATGCTTAGGTATTTTAGGTTTTGATCTTTTAGACAAAAGTTACTTGTTTGGATTCCTAAGTAAAAAAGTCACATAAAATTCAAGTATTAACTTCTAAAGTTGGCACTGATTTTTAAAAATGTTGGCTGCTATTGTCATCACAACTGACACGATTAAGCTCCTTTTAATTTGAGTAAAAGGCATTAATGTCAAAAAGATAGTGCTGACTAAGAAAACAGAAAATGAAGAGAGGCAGAATAGCAATTATTTCACTCCTTCACCTATATGCCAGCTCAGCTGAGCTATATCTTAGGATTTCCAGGAAACAACCATGAGCGTTTTTTGTTTCTCTGTCACAGAATGCCACCAAGTATAAGACAAGAGCCTGCAGTCAAAAGCTCAACTGTGGTTTTACGCATCATCTGTTTTTTTCACCCGTGCATTGTCCATGAAGTAGCTTCTAATAATCTGCTAGTCTTTAGGTTCTTATCTTACTCTTCCACAAAATAGCTGCTCTAAGAGCAGTAAATACTCAAGCTTGGAGTAAAACACCACCCTTCTTCATACACATATATTATTACCTGGCTTTCTGCAGCGTGTACCACACAGAGTACTCATCACGACAGGCAGTCAGGTACACCTTCTCACCTTGGAGAACTGGCTCCTCATTTGGAAGAAAATAAACACACTGCATCCAGTGATCTCTCCACTGAAAAGAGTTGATAAACAAAACCTTAAGAATTAACTCATAAATAGTAAATGGAAAGTAAACAAATAGCAGGAAATCAATTAAGAATGGGCACAACTTTGAAGTACTGATGTACGACTAGCTGAAAGAATCTTGCTCACGTCAGCAAGGCTGAGTGAGGACTTGTCCTGGTTTCAGGACTAATTCAGTATGTTGAATAAACGCACTTAATGTAGATTCTTACAACAGAATAAGCCTGACACCACTGGCTTGCTGAGTGAAAAACAAAATTTAAATACACTTTGCATTTATTAATGTTGTTTCACCTTATGGTTCACTTACATCAGAAACCTGTATTGAATCGCTGACAGTGACCAGTGGTTCGAGCCTCACACATTAAATGAGGTCACTTAGCATCATTTTATTCTCAAACATGGTAAATGCAAACAATCATTTTGTAGCTTCCTTTTGACTAAGTTCATCCTATCAGTAAATACATTCATACGAAACCATAGGAATCTGTTTTAATAGCGATCTCCTGTTTGTCCAAATATCCAGTATCAACCCAGTATTTTCCCACACCAGCCTTTTTATGTGAGTATAAATATACTCCCATAAACTTAACACTTATTTGGGAATGTAATAGAAAAATTGCATGGAAGCAAATGACAGACTAATATTTTGACCCCAGATGGAGACTAGTTAAGGAAAAATATGTGGAAATATTTGGTTTATTTCAATAAAACAAAACAAAATAAAATAAAATATCTGGAAGACAGCTTCAGATTTTAAGCTTTACATTAAAGCTTACATTTAAGTTTAATATAAAAGAAAACCTGAAATGGGTGCATACTGAAGTTAACATTTGCATGATTTGCTTATTTAGCATCTTCCAATACATAAAACATTAGCAAAGTTCCTATACGGTTTAAAGGACAGCAGCTTAAAACACCCAGTATGGCCTTCACTCAAAATAATTACTGGCAGTGATCTGATGATAGTATCTGAAGGCTCAGTATTTTACCTGGAAAGCAGAGGTGGATTTTACCCAGTATGGGGCCATTGTGCAATTTATCATCCCTGAGGGGTCCATGTCAATATCCCACCAGGAAAGTACGATTTGTGCCTTGCCAGATTTTACAGGCTCCAGCTGCACTCTGTAGTAGGTTGAAGCACTCCTTACTGGCTTACTGAAATCCACACTGCAGAGAAGCATCAAAATTGCAAAAAGAAATAGTTCAGCATTCTTCAGAAATTCTCACTAGCTTCCTAAGCTGAATACACAAAAAATTTCATTTTGAACAAAACAATGCCTACCTTACCTGAACATTGTCACCACATCACTAAGGATAGTGAAGTCACTTGAAGGCATCTGGTTCAGCTGGATATCACAAACAGAAGGAACACCTGGACAGTTCTCCATTTCTGAAGGGGAGACAATAGTGTTTTCACCATCCTCTGCTTCAACATGAACAGGGAATAGTTTGTTCCAGGACCACATTCTTTTGGATTCCACTAATTGGACATACACTGTTGCTCTGTGAGGCACTGCCTCACATCCTTCCTGAGTGTTCAAAACAAAGGGTAAGTGCATTCAACAAATCTGACTTATTAACGTGCGTGACAATTAAATCAATTGAAGTATGAACCAATTTAAAGAAAAGTTGGACTGGGATTTTCGAAATCTTAAACACAGATTATTTCAGAGACTTCTGTAACATCAGAACGCTTTCTCTTTGTCTCTATCTGTGAAATACAAACACATATCTATCCTGTTCAGTGTGGTTCAGCAAGGCCAGATTACTTTATTAACCATGCTACATTATCAGTTTACTAGCCTCAGTTAAACTTGCATTTCCATTCTCATTCTGAAATAAGAGATCTACTACTAAGCTATCAACATTAAAACAGAGTTTATGATTGCAATGAGTAAATAAGAAAAATAATGGCTTGAGTATTTATGCAATGACAACTTTGTATCCATGTTTAAAGAGTAGAAAATATACAAGTTGTTCTAAAAAACCCACTGTGAACTAAGAGCTAACTGTCCAACAACAATGCTTTTACAAAAAGGACTAATTACAATTTAGAGCTATATATGGAGAGCAGTAAAAGTTACGGAGCACTCCTGTCTTTATATGTACAACTAGTGAAACGAAACCTGGAAACCTAAATCAGGATTGGCCATTCACATTAAAGTAAAAATATTAGAAAGGGTACAAGAGAAAGTCCTAAAATTATACCTACAGATTATATGTTAATAAAACTGGGTATTAATTTGTTTACAGTGTTTAAAGTATTTCCACAGGCAAAAAGTATGTGGAGTAGCAAGAGCTCCTTAGGAAAACAAACAAACAAACAAACCAACCATCAGTTCTTGGGAGGTGAAGCCCATCAAATTTAGCAGGAGAATTTAATTTCTGAAAACATCTTGGGACCTATTTGCCATTGGAACAAAGAACTAAGGAAAGCTCCAAATCAGAACTGCGTACCTTTCTGAAAAGACATTTGTTAACCAGCAAGTTATGGGTTTTAACACAAAGCAACTACGTGTAATTTCAGAGCCTGTGATTTACAGTATGTACTCCAATAGCTTTATTCTAGGAATGAATCTAGTAAATTATGCACTGAATACAAAAATAGCATAGCTGGTGGTGTATTTACAAAGGATAAAGAAGCCTAAATCAAGTATAATCTCCATCCTACTCCAAAAAAGACAAAGAGAGTTTTTCTAGGAATAAATCTGACACACTATCAATTTCTATTTTCTTACCTGCACAAGATATTTGTGTGCATGCTCATAGGTTGGTAAAGCTCCTTCTCCTATCAGCTCTGTATCAAATAATTCTGTTACCAGGATGTTTGCACGACATTGCATATCTCCATCTAAAAGACACAATTTAATATTGTAATATTAAGACTTTGTATCAGTCTTTCAAGAAGATACTAACTTGAAAACACAAGTAATTTAAAAAAACCAAAAAACTTATTCCTGTTGGAGAACCTGCTGAAGACTGCCAATTATTTTTCTTTACAAGTTTACTATGAAATACAAATGACTACTGAAACACTATTACAAAACTTCCTTTTGAAGTGAATTTCCAATGTTACTGTCTACAGAGTAAAGGACTTGCTTGTTTAAAAAAAATCCCCAAATATTCAGAAAACAAGAAAAAGACATATTCCTTTGTAGTTTTGAGGTACTTGCCAATTTTTTTAACCCTAGTATATTTTTCTCACCTGGGCCAACTGTGACTTCAGTGGAGTGCTTGTTGATTACCTTGATCTTGTCACGAAAACCATTTTTCTCCACTATCTTCACGGCAGCATTAGCCATGGGCTTGAAAACCTTTAAATAACAAGAGTGTAACAAACTAGTAAGCTAATATTATCTTTCAAAAATGAAAGGACACCAACACTAAAGGAAGCATGCTTAGTCCTGCAAAAATTTTAACATCTGCTCTATCTTTTCCTATGTTTGAAGTTCATTACCAGGAAACAAGACACCAAATCTCACTTCAAAAGTTCATAGAACTCCAATGCCATTGTTACAAACTATCAGCTATCTCCAAAAGCTGCTCCAATTTAACTTTTGAAAGACAAGAATACACATCAAGAATATTTTAACATTTACATTAAACAAACGTTCTTTTTAAAAATAAAGATATATATGCATCAAGATAGGCCGCAAGACACTTATATGTGCTCAAGCTATAAAAAAAATGCATACATAAAATAAAAGAACTCAAAACAACCAGCACTGAAATGGTCACTTAATTATGCCAAAAATCTGCTTTTATTAACAGTGTAACTATGAAGAAAATTTTTATTTCATTTAGAACAAAGAGAAGAACAGAGAAAGTATATAGCTTGAAAATAGCAGAATGATGAAGAATGTGTTGAAAGGGGTTAACATGCATATCCAGTTTTTAAAGTAAAAAAATGTAAATATTCTACTCAGCCACTCAGTATTTTCCATCACAGGACTTTCCTTTCCCAATGTAGGGATCCTCCTCTGCCAGACTGGTCAATAAACTACTAAGCATAAGACAAAAGACCCCTCCTATCACATCACTTCTGATACTGTCTCTTCCCTATGACTGGCTGTGAACAGATTTATTCTGGAGCTTATTGCTTCCTGTGCCTATATAAAAGATGACTGTCCCTGAAAAATGATCATAGGATAAAATACTAGACAAAAAAATAGATTTTTACGTGGATAAAAAATCACAGCACATCCTTTCAACTATGACCTAGAGATAAGTGAATCTTCTCTTTATTCCTTCAAATGTGTAAAAAAAAAATTAAACTGGTCAAAATGTTCCTGTTGTTATTTTTTATATAAGGAATGATTGCTAATGACCATCAAGACGTTTATTAAACTGCCAGGAAAACAGGAGATGCTCTATCTAATCTCAAAAAGGTGAAAAAATAAGTTTATGAGACAGTCTCTCTATTAAGATGGGGTCCATGTTATGATTAAGTAGGTCTCAGAACCCATCTCCAAGAGCTGAAACTGAGGAAGATCAGTAACATAGTTTGAGAATACTCATATTTTTCAAAAACATTAATCAAGTTTTTCATATTACACTTAAGTTTTGATAAGTAGAGAAGACAGAAGACTATAAAACTTGACTTAGTACTAGTGTTACTTAGTGTTAATCTGTACATTCGCAGAAGCTATCCCCAGACTGAAAACTGTATTATGTCTTTTCAACCAATTTCCTGTAAGATCTTTTTCACACACATAAAAGCATCAAACTTACACTTCAGAAACCACAATACAAAACAGCAGATGCATCCACAGCACTTATCATTCAGACAGAACAACTGCACCAAAGCTCTAAAAAGAGGTTATGAACACACATGCAAAAGTACGTGCAAGCTGTAACAAACGCTTACCTCAATTGCATAGCAGAAATCTGCACCTGCTGAAGCCGCCATCATAGACAGGAGTCCCGTGCCAGTCCCTATGTCTAGGACAATTGCTTTTTCACCTCTTTCTTTTACTCTGCTCACTGCAGCACGAATACCTTGGTAATACTTTGTGTTCTGTGGAAAGGGAGGAAAAAGAAAAAAAAAAAAAAAAAAGAAAAAAGAAGGTATCAGTGATCTTTCACCTATTTATATTTCTAACTTTTGTGCAGAAGTCTTGCATTCTCAGACTATGAGTTTCTAATTAGAAAAAAGCCTACAGACATTCTTTATGCTACATGTCATACCAAAGCCATGTTCAGCAAGAGCAAATGTTTTTGGAGAGATCAGTCCATTTAAAGCACATCAATTTTTACCACACTATTCACTCATCATTGATCAATTAGCACACATAATTTACAAATGCAATACATTTTCTAGACAAAAATAACAGTAAGATCCATGTGAGATACCACTGTTTTTCTCATTATTTTTCCCCCGTAACACCACTCAAATAGTCATATAGTGCCTATGATAGCACCGGAGCTGAAGTATCTTGGATTTAGATTTCTCTCTTCATCTACGGGAAAATATTCATACCTAAGGAGCAACAACTGTAAATAAAAAGTGGGGCTACATTCATACCAGCAATAACAAGGAAAAAAACAAATCCTGCCATCTGTCAGGTACAGTATACATACTGAAATCTATGCTTATATTTACTCCATAATAGTCTACATTAAAACATTCCTTTATGAATGATTTATCAAGCCTTTCCAAATAATACACTATCTTTGGATATGATAAAGTTAGAATCTCTTTCCGAACAATTCTATTTAACACTTTTGATATATAATTTCTGTAGAGTTGTTTTAATTACTTAGACACAACTTGCAGTCTCTACATGGCTTATTAAATGCCTCATCCCTCTCTGGCATGTTTTGTTTCAGCATGAATTCAAGACTCATAGTACAGGCACTATACAAGTCTTTAAAAAAGTTATTGACTAAATGGCTAGAGCAGCAAGAACATTAAACCATTCACGCCGGACTTTATCATGCCTGTAGATATGGTATCTCAATTTTCTTCTCAATCCTAAGGAGTAAATAGGAGCTAAAAATAACCACAAAGCAATAAAGACAGACTTTACTTATATTCCTATAAAAACTAAGGAGCCTAGATTCACATTTACAGCCTTTGAAATGTCATCTAATGAGCCCACTCTGTCAAAAAATGTCAAACACAGAACAGCAAAATCAGGTACTGAATGTAAATGTCATGTTCTGCAGTCAACAACAGAACACTAGAGTCAGATGTAAGAAGGCATCTGTTGATCTAAGAGCAGGTCTGGTATCTTAAAAGGGTACAAATCTGAACATTTAATCTTTCAGAGAAACCTGTATAATCGTGCAATGAGAAAGGAAATGAGTAGTTTCTCACCACTTAATAGTTTTTTTCTTCTATACTTACTCTGTCCTTATCGTGAAGCATGTCTGCGTAGCGTGATCTACAATAAAAAAATTCCAGTCAAAATACTATCTACTGCAAAGCACTAAAAAGCTGCAACATCTTACATAACCTCCTTCGTTTTCTCTTACTAAGTCATCTGGTCCCCATGGCCCAAAACCGCATAGGTAACTGACACGCTCTTTGAGGCTCTGAACTGTTCCCCAAATCTAAGGAACAATGTCATTTCAGTGATCTGGTCATTAGTATATAAATGAACTCATTAACTGCTGGCATATATCCTCTTCTGAGCAATGGACCCGATACATAGACCTATGGACAATCAGCTGTGAAATAACAGCTGGGTCAGACAGAGCTTCATACAGAACAATACACAGCAATGAATGACAGCTTAGTAATGGTCTATCATTTGTTACCAAGATTTAAATTTCTTTGGTCCCCCATTTCTTCATGGGTTGCACTACTTAAAAATACCCCAAAATCTAATCTTCCCAACTTCTCTGTTACATTAAGCTCTTAAAAAAAGTTGCTACAGGAACAGACAATGGACAATTATTTGTTGCAACTGGGATTTAAAAGAAATTCAGTGAAAACATTTCGCCGCAACTCAGTCGCTGTCAACATTAAGATAAGCACCTCAGAAAATCTTTAAAAACTTTAGAAGGAAACTACTTGGAGAATATAAAATTCTAAATTTACAGTTCTTCACTGTACAACGCTGGGCACTGTAACATTTAGACTGTCCTACAGTCTGTTCATCTTGTGCCCTTGGAACCTCTACAGAGGTAAACCCTAAAACAGTCATAAATACAAGTCAGGTTTGCTCTTTTTTGTAGCTTTAGTGGAGTAACAAACTATTTTTTCCAGCATACCTTGCAATTTCCTGATGGTAGTCGTAGTTCTCATCCTCTTCTAACCACTCCATTGCACCAGTGGTTGGATTAGCTCTTCCACAAAAGGTCTTCATGACCAATCTCAATTTGTGTTATTTATGTATTACGTGTGGTTTTGCCGCTTCGGCTTCTGTATAATACCCAAAATACCAGCTGTGGAAAAAACCCACACACAAAACTTCAAATGAAAACAACAGACATCCCTTCAGCCATGGATACATATATATACTTTCCCTTTTACACCTGCCTCAGCCAGGGGCATGGGTCTCCACCTTGCACTTTTTCTATAAGAACATTTTAAGCTCAAACCTGTCACCCAGCCCTGTTCAGGTACTCAGCCCAGGGAAGAAAAAAAAAAAAAAAATCACCCGTAAATTTCTGTCCTCAAGGCGATGCAGGTCAGGCTGGGGAAGGCCAACCATCCTCTCTAGGGGTTCCCCACACCCCCAGGAGGGACCTGCAAACTCTGGACTGCGCCGGAGCCGCGGGGCCCGGCGGCCGCAGTGCCCTCCCCGGCTGGGAGACCGGGCCGCGGTGGGGAGGCGGAGGCCGGAGCAAAGCACTTGCTCGACGCTCCCCGCGCCCGGCCGCGACAGCTCTGCCAGGGGCGGGCATCACCTTGGGACAGGCCCGGCCGCGAGCAGAGCAGCCTCAGCCCGGACCTCAGGAAGGAACTGCGACGGGAGACAGCGAAAAGGTTCTTCATTACCCCTTGCCCGAGACCAGAGCAGCGGCCCCGAGAAGCCGCAGTCTCATCTCCCCCTCACGGCCCCGAGCCGGCGCGGTGACACCTCCACACCCCCCCGACATGGCGGCGGCCACCACCTACCCCTCAGCCCGCCTCACCGCGCGCGGACCGCCGTCTGCCCGGCATGCACCGCGCGGCGGAGGCGGCCTACGGGAGGGCGGGGGAGGGGGCGAGCCGCCGGCCGTGCCCGCCCCTTCCCGTCGTGCCGTGCGGGCGCCATGGAGCGGGCGGCGGTGCTGCGCGTGAAGCGGAAGCGCGGCGGGACGGAGCCGGCCGAGGCGCTGCTCCTCGCCTGCAAGCGGCTGCGCACGGAGTGCGGCGGTGCCCAGCCCGTGGAGAGGAGCCTCTTCAAGCTGGTGGCGACCGTGTCCTCCAAGGTACCGCGGCCCTGCCGCCGGGGCCGGTGTAGGCCGGGGCCGCGCCTCGGGCGGGCGGGGGCGGTTCGGTGCAGCCGGGACGTTTCGTTGTGCCCCTGACGGGGCTTTGGAAAGCAGCAGGCTCTCTCCGGGTGTGCAGCGCTGCCCCACGCGGGCCTTTCAGGTCGCTGTGTGGGTGCGAAGCTCTTGCTAGTAGCCTGGGGAGCGGCGTCTGGCTGCGAGATGCCGTCCTGTCCTGATAAACGCGGGTACGCGGCCTTCTCGTCATCACCGCCCGGTTGCGCAGCAGCAGCATCGTACCTGCGTG
Organism: Aramus guarauna; assembly: GCA_013400195.1. Lineage (NCBI taxonomy): Eukaryota > Metazoa > Chordata > Aves > Gruiformes > Aramidae > Aramus > Aramus guarauna. The sequence goes on along the minus strand of VXBL01000837.1, from coordinate 216,909 downwards.
CAGAGCTGGCTGTTCGTTAAGGTCGTTAGCTGAGGAACGTGGCACAGTGACAGCCGTGAAGAGCTGCGTTCAGCACTGACTGACTTTACTTACAGGCTGTTCTGCGCTTCCAGGCTACGGGACGGTCACTAAGCGAAGCCTGAATTCCTGCGGTTTGCCGTGCTGGAGCTCAGCCCTACAAGCTTAACGACTTTCATCTGCCTTTTATGTTGAATAAAACTGGTCTTTCTTGGGAACTGGCCTTTATAGGAGACTGTGAAGGATGTTGTGCCTTAAACTTAGGACCATCACAGTCTTCCAAAGGCATGTAGTTTTGTTTGGAGGGTTATTCTGTGCCACAAAGTATATTGTTTAAAAATCAAATTGAAGCAGTCATGCAATTTACAAATATCTTATCCTTCTTTTCCCCATATCAAGAGAATATTATGATAGTTGTGTTGGTTAAAGCAGTAGTAGAAGTTAACTCGAATGTTGTCAGGAATGTTGGTTCTCAAAAAGGAAGCACCAGTAATAGTAGTTATTAATCCTTTCTAGGAAGAAGTATGACTTACTATGTTGATGGTGTCTTTTTATTCCCCCTCCTTTTTGTTCCTTTACTCAGAACGAACCAGTTCAGAAATACGTTCAAGGAGCGATCACTCAAGACAAAGCAGCTCAAAGTCTGCGACCCTCTTTAGGAAGCACTCAGCGAATCATTCAGGAACTCCGTTCTTACAAGCAAGTGAAAAGGAAGGAAAACCGTTATCGTGTGATAGCCAGCCATCGACCTAACTGTACTGAAACAGTTGCACCTGGCATAAATGGCAGGGCATCGATTGATGGTGACAGATCAGACTCTGAAGCAATAGAAGATGCTTCACAAAAGGAGAGCAGTGCTGTCGAGAAGAGTTCGGACTGCTGTGGGAAATTCCAGTTGTTTGATATTGAACAAGAAGAGGAGGAGGTGGAAGACTCCAGCGTAACTGCTGCAAACCTACAGGTCAGCAAACAAACTTAGTGTACATGAAGTACTCTGTTGACTGGTACGTGTGGGCAAACTGACTGCTGTAGAAGGTTTTTTGCACTGTAAGTATTCCACTATTTAATAGGAGTTTTTTAACTAGATATTTACAAGTTGGAATATTGTATAGGGAGTAACTTTCACGAGGCTCCTGAAGTGCACTAATGTTGTCAAGATAAACAGCTGTGTGGAGTTGGCTGCTACAGGAAGGGCTTATACCACCCTGGTTTTTCTGTACCCTGTTCTCATGTATAAATTCTCACATTCATCTGTCATGTGGATCTCTGAGGATTTTGATTAACTTCTCTATCTAGAAAAGAAAAATGTCACTTATAGGCAAGATTCATTAAAGGAAAATACACTTCTGAGGCTCCCCTTCTCAGAATTCTAATATATGGGTTTATTGTGTATTTTATTTTTAGCAGACCTCTAGGTGTCTGACAGGCTGCTTAAGCTCCTACATCCTGTTTTCATTGGCATTATGAGTTAAGTTTATGTTTTCAGTTGGAGGGATATCTGCTGAATATCTATGAAGAAGCTCTGCCTTCTGTATAGGGTTGCCCTGCATGCGGAGTGTTATGAAGTTTTTGTATTAGGGAGATTTGTAACCAAATGGAAAAGAAGGTAAGAGGGCTGTGTATGCTTGCTTTAGTAGTTCCTTCACTGTATCTAAGTACATGTGGATGCTTTATATGCAGCCTATCACAGTTCTGAGGAAAACTTAAATGCGTAATGTAAAAGAAGATAGGTGAGGAAGAGCCCAACCAGCTGCCATCCTTCAGCCTTTCTTACAGGTTGTTTCAGGGCTTTGCCATCAAACTTTAGTATGAACTCTCACTTCCTATTAAGCAAGTAGTTCAAGCAGACGTTTGAGATCTGTTAGTTAACTGTTACCTGTCACTGCTGATTAGAAAAACAGAACTGAAACTGAGGTAGCACCAGAATTTTCCTCTTAACTCTTTTAGAGCTAGCAGTAAGTGTTGAAAGCAAGAAGCAAGCTTCCTTTTTCATTCTGTAAGTATTTAGAACTGAAAAAAAGGCTGGTCTGTAGCCTTTCCTTAGAATTAAGTAATTCAGGAGACACTGCTGTGAATTGTAAAAGATATTCTGAAAAGCTCTAGCAGAGAAAAAATGGCAGCAAAAAACCTGCCTGTGTAGACCTTCAAGTACAGGTCACTAAAGCAAATACATTGTAAATAATTTATTCAGAAGGAGAAAGCATGAAGAAACTTCTGTCTTAATGTTGAAGTGAGGAATAAGGGAAATAAAAATCATATCCGTAAGGCCTGTCAGCCTTTTCCTGGTAATCTGTCACATTTTCATTGTTTGTCCTGCGCACTTTGTATACTGTAATCTGCTTCCATGTTATCAGTGCTACTATACATGCATCTTCCCTGCAGTGGTGCAAGCGTAATGTTCTACAAAGCACAAGGTGTCTTAAAACTTGTCTTTTCAACCAACGTGTCATCAGAAACAGATGAACAGTTCTATGGAATTAGTCATATCCCCTCCAATAGTTTCTAATGAGCTTGTCCCAGAAGTTTTCTCCTATTATCTGAAACAGGGATGGCTGCACACTAGTACGGTAATTGGAAGATTCTTTGGTGTCTTTGTGTTCTAGGTTGCTAATGGTCCGAGTATCAGCATTCCAGTGGGAAAGTGTTACGGTCTAAGATTTCAGAATGTCATCCTTAGCTAGCTGTTGGCTACTGTCTACAAAGAAAACCGTTGGCTGTAATTAAGACTTTGCGTGTCTGGCTTCAGTGTTTTGTTTTTTTTTAATTTTTCCTTAGCAGACGACTGATCCGGATGTGATTCTTTGCAATGCAGTAGAGATGATCCGTGAGCGTTTAAATGTTTCTGAAGATGGTAAAAAAGTAGAACACTGTGAGAAAGAAGATGACTATGTTTATGACATCTACTATATGGAAACATCAGCCCCTGGTTGGATCCAAAATATCCTTTATGTACAGCCTTACAGAGAAGAATATGAACTGGTAAGGATGTGGGAAAACAGATCTTTCTAAAATATAAAGGTCACCAAAAACCATGCTTCAAGTCCTATCATTAAAAATTGCCATACTAAGAAAGATCTTTTAAGATACTACACATACACTCAGTGACTTCTGTGTTAGGCTTTTTGTAACTGCCAGTCCTCCATTCCTCCAGGTTACTGTTGATTCAAGCAAATTCTGATATGACAATGAAAACTGATGGAATAGTGCTCATGTACTCAGAAGAATTTGTCTGGCTTCAAATTGCTAAATAAATTTTGGCACACAAATGTAAACTTAAGTCACATCTCATTTGTGACTAGGAGGTAGCAATTAAAATGTAGTTGTAAATAGTTGGGTAAAAAAAAAGGAGCAAGGGGATGCACACAACTTTTGCAGTATTTAAGGACTTGACTTTAATATGAGATATTTTCTTGTAACGGAATTGCCCTTCAGTGACTGTGGAGTTAGGAAGTTGTATGTAAGCTCCAGTCTTTTATTTTATAGCTACTGTGATCAATAGACTTGTACATCAGGAACCTGAAGCTTTTTCTTTTCCTTGATCTATTACACTACTGCTGAAGTGGGTAGGATTAATTTAGATACTAACCTTGGCATTTAAATGCTGAAGGGGAATATGTAAATGCATGACTTCACCCAAAGCAGATTGCTGTTATGGTGAATACACTGACAATTTTTTTCTGCTTTGTGCAACTGTTGAATAACTTATGCTTGCAGTGGTAAGTATCCTATGTTGGAATGAGTCCAGAGAAGGGCCATGAAGTAGATCAGAGGGCTGGAGCACCTCTCCTATGAGGACAGGCTGAGAGAGCTGGGGTTGTTCAGTCTGGAGAAAAGGTGGCTCCAGGGAGATCTAATTGCGGCCTTCCAGTACCTAAAGGGGGCCTGCAGGAAAGATGGGGAGGGACTCTTTATCAGGGAGTGTAGGGATAGGACAAGGGGTAATATGTTTAGGCTAGAATACAGTGACTTTAGATTAGATGTTAGAAAGACATTCTTTACTGTTAGAGTGGTGAGGCACTGGCACGGGTTGCCCAGAGAGGTTGTGGAGGCCCCATCCCTGGAAGCATTTAAGGCCAGGTTGGATCAGGGTTTGGTCTAGTGGAGGGTGTCCTGCCCATGGCAGGGGGGTGGAACTAGATGATCTTTGAGATCCCTTCCAACCCAAACCATTCTATGATTCCCTGGCTCTTTATGATTATATAGTATTGTATAGGTGGATGAAAAACTGCATAATGCCGAGTGTCTGTATTTGTAGTGAATGTTATGTTTTGTGTTGACATACAGGTAGATGATGATCATGTTCCAGGGGAAATATATGAAGATGAAGATGATGAAAATGATGAGAATAACTGGCGTAATGATTATCCTGATGAAGATGAATTCTTACCTGAGGAAGATGGTGATGGAGAAAAAGGTATGCCTGTCAAATAGTGTTTGCATTCATGCTGTGCACATATAAATCCCATTCATTTTTACATGCCATTTTTCTAAAAAAGCAACTAACTGAGCACTGCTGGGGTAGTGTTCTGCTCTTGGAATGGGTTAAATCTGCTTCAAGAAGCATCATCTTTCTTGGAACTCCACTGGATCTTAAGTGTTTTTGCAAAGCCAAAATTAAGACCTTCATTTCAGGCTGATGCACTTGCAAAGGATTACTTGTTTTGAGAAGGGATAGATGACTTGGTTCCACATGCTTGTGAAACGCTGCCTCTGCTTTCTTAACTCCCCATCCCAGTGCACTCCAAGCACAATTCAAACCTCATCCAATACAGAAGTTGTTCAGACTTTCTTAATGTGAGATACTAAAAAAGCTGAAGAGAAGTCTGATTAACCTAATTGTTTAACTAAAAAGAAGAGATGATCTAAAAGTGTCGATTCTCTTCCTTTAGACTCTGAAGAGAGCTTCAGCGATGAGGACCAATGTTACAGGAGAAGAACATGGAACAAATACCGACAGGAGGTTCTACAGGAATTTGGATACGATGAAATCCAGGACTTGGATTCTGACTAACAGCCCTTTTTTGAAGACTAAATGCATACTGAAGATGAAATTCTACTCTTGCAGTAGAACTGCAAATCCAGGCAGCTGCTGATGGCTGTTCATAAGAATGTTGCACTTAAAACAAAAACCCACCAAAACCCTGGAAAACCACTTCCCAGTAAAAGTTGGGACATTAGGAAACCAATCTACACATGAATGAGCTTTAAACTAAATTTTTGCCTTCTGAAACTGATGGTGACTGGCATGATTCACCCTCATGCTTACTGACTAGGCTTAACTATTAGATACTAGATTGGAATACCAGTAAATGCTAAAACCTTTTGCTATCTGAGCAGCCAACTTCAGCTGGTAGACAGTAAACAGATTGGTGTGAATATGGCTGCTTGGCAATACAAATTTTTGTTCCAAGCAAAAGATAGTGTATGCTTTAAAATAAATTTTTCTGCCTGTTCTGTGATGCTGAGGTTCTGAAGGAACTTCTGCATGCCCAAGCATTTGTACCCATACTGACGCTACCTCCATGGAGGTAGTTGGTAGCAGCCCTTCTTGTCATGACTAATGTGTTGGGTTTCACAAGAAGATCAACATGTCTGCTGTGATGGCAAGTGGAAGTCCTGGAAGAAGACACTCTGTCCTAGTGCTTTATACTGTATTTGTTCTTAAGCTTGAAGTTACCTTCTTCATAGGTGTTTGAGCATATGAAATGTCCATTTTATTGCTGGATCTTTATTCAGTAATTTTACTCTGGTAAAAATTAAATTGTAAATAAAGAATTTTTGACTAAGTTTTCTTTACTCATTTAAAGATCATAGGAGTTGATACAGCTGAAGCCAGGTCAGCATTTTAACTTGCATTTATCTTTAAAACAATTTAGTCTGGCCTGTTTGGACATGCAAAGTATTTCAACTAACAGGATGTTAGATCTAGATCAGTCATGAGCTGCAGGTTGCAGCAGTAACTTTAAGTCAATTAGTTCTGGCAGGTGATGTCAAGGTAGTGGGGGTAAAATATTTTTTTCCTTGGTTTCACAGAAAAGTTAATATGGTTGTTAACCTATGCCACAATCCTAGTCTGTTAAAGCTATGCTGCTCACTGGACAAATGTCTCAACTTAGATACTGAATTCATTCTAATAATATGTAAGAGCTGGATTATAATAGCTAAATGCTATTTTTCATTAAATGCTGAGAAGACCTTACATGTTTGTGTGTCAACTGTGCATGAAGCTCCTCAGCTAGAATTTAACTATCTTCAGTCCCGATGCTGCTTCGTAAAGGTAGCCCAAGACTCCGTTTATATGTTAGTTTTCACCATCTACTACTACTTGCCATTTTGTTTAAGATCACCTCAGTCAGGGACTCAGTACAAGAATCCACATATTCTGTTATTCAAGTGGCTGATGCGAATGTGATGCAGCATTTGAAGTGTGCATTGCTTCAGCCATATTCTAGTGATTCCTAGGTTTAGTTCAACTTAAACGCACAAAAAAATGCACATATGGACAAACTGAGGTAAACTTTCTGAGCTGAGATAAAAAGTTCCAGGTATGTTTTCAAAGTATATCTCACTCTGCTAGCTAAGCAGGCTGGCTTCACGTTACCTTTTGCTGCCCCAAAATTCAGTATCAAAGTGTCCTGATGTTAGGTTTATAGCTTATGGCTCTGGAATTATTGTCTGTAGTGTAGTATTACCTTTTATTTCTGTTTTTATTCCAGTTTTCTTTTCCTGCTACTTAGCTTTCAAGATACAGTTCCTGTCCCAGAACTGCTGCTATAGAAGAAAAAAAGAAAGTGGTTTGTTCTCTGAGTTTCTGGATTGTCATTTTCTAGTCAACAGCACTGAAATTTAGAAGGAATTTTCTGACTGCTGAGGTAACACTGCTAATGTGTGTTCACTGAAACAGTTCAGAAACAAATACTTACAAGCTTCAAACTGAGTATTTTAATTCCAGATTTTTTTTAAAGCCTGTCTGCTGACCAAGTACTAACAAGCTAAAAGGAAAAAATCATCAAATGATAATCAAATTTTCAGTGCCAAGGTACTTCGTTGATTAAATCCTCGTCACAGTCAGATACCACATTTCCACATAGCATAGAGAATAAAATACTTATCTTCAAGGGAGAAAGGTTGGTTCCATCTTTAAATAGTGTAGCTCAACTTTATTCATTTTTCTGCTAATAATGACAAATTAGGTAGGTTGTTGTGACCATTTGTCTTCTGGGGTAAGAACTGAGATAGCACAGCAAATCACTGCATGCAAACATCCATCAGAATTAAGCTGGGAATGACTTTTGGTCGTTCAGTCTAACTTAAAAATGCATTACTGGTTCTGCAGAACTCTAATTTGATCCATTAGCTCTTACCATTTTAGTACCAATTCTGAAGAAGGAACAGTACTGACACATAGCTTGCGTGCCTGAAAAGAGCAGGTAATCATTGTCCAATGAAAACATGCCCTAAAAATATGCCACAGTTTAGGAGGGTGACGTAAGGGCACAATCTATATGAGAATCCAACTGCACGTAAGTACATTTTCAGTGTTTCTGAAAGACCACTGGAAACAGTTTTTTCCATTTTCTTCCAGTTCTGTCTCTTCCCTTTTGTTGTCATAATCGCTTTATCCTCCCTCCTGTTTCTTTTAATGGCTTTGAAATTTTAGCTGGATTTGATTTCTAACTTCTTTTCTTCATTTGTGTCCATCTCTGTTAAAACACAGTAACAGAGCAGCTGCATGTTTCGTGTGACTGCACCTGCATAGGAAATTGGAGATAAATCAGAAGAATAGCCACCTATCTCAACTCTAATTACACAACATGCATCTGACTAATGAAAGTTAGTTGTAAGAATGCTGCATCACTTCTCTTAAGGGAAATAAATGATAAAAAAAATGCAAGAAGTGTCTTTCACTCAATTTTTAAATAGATGTTTAATACTGTTCTGTTGATATCCTAGGGTGTTTTTCTTCTTAGGCACCCCACCAAATAACTAAAGTAAAATCTTTCTTCTCTATAAGTGTAAAATAGGTAGAATAAAAAAAACAAAACACCACAACCAAAACACAAACTTCAAATAGTACACAGGAATGTGACAAGATTACTGAGTATTTACCTATTCACTAGCTGCTGCAGCACTACATCCTGTTGCGTTCTAAGATTATGCTATAAACCTTCCTTTCCACATCCCTCATCATGTTTTTCTGGCATAGTAACAATAACTACAGTGCGCTGCTGGAGAGAAATGTATAATTTATCTGCAGCTATTCAACTGAAGGCAAAATTCCATCTGTGACTGACATAAAATCTATCCAAACAACTGATTCAGTAAAGCAAGACAGCTTGCATTACCAAGAATGTCCAGCCCATTTACAGTAATCAATCTTGCTTAAGAAAGAGAAATGTATAAAACCTGAGGACAAAATGCGTAGAAAGTGGATGGTCTTTCACATATACAGCAAATAAAATCTGGGTGTAAAAACAAATATAAAATCAGTATACCCCTTTACTGGGTCTGGCTGGGATGCAGTTAACATCCTTCATAGCAGCCCATATGGTGCTGTGGTTTGGATTTGTGGCTCAAACAGGGTTGGTAGCACACTGTTATTTTGGCTATTGCTAACAGTGTTTGCACAGTATCAAATCTTTTTTTTTTCCTTCCACTCTGCCCTCCCCGCAACCTGATGAGCAGGAAGTTTGGAAGGGACATGGCCAGAACAACTCACCCAAACTAAGCAAAGGTTATTTCATGCCATATAAAGTCATTCTCAGCCATAAAAACTGGGGTAGAGGAAGAAGTGCATGCATGTAGGAGGATGTCTTCTATGGTGGCCGTTGCTTGGAGACTGGCTGTGCAATGGTCTGCTTGTGGGAGGTGGTAAGTGATTGCCTTTGCATCACTTGTTTCCCACCCCCACCCCACCTCGTCACTTACTAAACTGTCTTTATCCTGACCAATAAGTTTTCTTGCCTTTGTTCTTCCTATTCTCTCCACCATTCTGCTGGGGGGTGCTGCTGAGCGAGCAGCTCTGTGGGTGCTTAGCTGCTGACTGGGGTCAACTGACCACAACAACCAAGATTCACTTATTTAATTTTTCCTCTTTCCTAACAACATCTCCATAGACAAAAAAACTTACATAAAATCTTGTTGATAAACTGAGGTCTCCTTGATGCAGGTAAATAGACTCCCAGGAAAAAGACTGGAATTCCAGATAAAGCAATGGCAATTCCAATCAATGAATTTATGGTGTCACTATAGAGTGGTACTACCACCAGAAATACCGTGCATATACAGAATATTATTGGGAAAGCCACACTCAGCTGCAGACAGAAAAAATAGAACAGAATGTTACTGAAATACTCCTTGCCTACAGTTAGAAACATTTTGGTGAGAATTACAGACTTTTCCCTCTCAACCCCACTTTATGAAATTATCTGCTTTTCATCTTACACATCTGGGTATTTGGAACCGTAAGCAAATTGAAGAATTTTTCTTGAATAGAACTGCTGCTAAAAGTAATCAAGTATGGTAACTCTGCTGTGTTGAAAGAAACTGTGTAACAGCATAAAATGTTTTTAGACAAATCCAATAAAACTGAGGATAAATATAATAAACATAAACATACAATAAAAGAGCATACTATTACCACAATCGCTTCTTCTTATCTAGCAGACAAGCTAGTTATCATGGCACAATATAAAATGGAAGCCATGTTTTATGTCCTGATCAATTTGTAACCTTTAGACATAACATGTATGGTCCAGATTTTAGACATTACTTTTACATTACGTGGAAAAGAGGGATTTTAAACAATTTTATAAGTAGTAAATACTACCTTAAGAGGCCTGGGTCGATCTGGTTCCTTCCAACGTAGATATAATTGCCCAGCAATAGACAGACCAACAAAAAACCAGTAACTGAAACTGAAGTAATTAATAAGCTTGAAGACATCTTCCACAGCCAAGTAAATAAGGGTCATAGCACACTGTCAGAAAAGAACAGGACTGGGATGAAGAGAAGTCTGAAACTTACTGCTTATGCTGCTTTTTGCATGAAAGTAACAACTCTTACTCCTTGGCGTTTGGCATGATTTTATGCCTCTCAAAGTTCACTCCTTCAGAAATCACCTCAATGACAATAAATCTGAAGTTCTCTCTTGTGCTTTTATAAAGTCTTTAAATAATTCATATAGTCACATCTGAACAGTTGAAAAGCAATAATAACTTACATTGAAGAGCAGTGCTGGCACAGGTGTGAACCTCCCAATGTGGATCATAGACAACAGATCAGGAAGATGACCTTCTCGAGATCCTACAAAAAATAGCCTGAAAAACACAAATCAGAAAACAGAAGTTAAGGCCACAGATAACAGAATGTATTACAGAAAATAAAAATTGAACAATACCAGTCAAAATAAGTATTTACACCACCGAATTTCCATCCTTTAAACTGTAATATGGATTCAACCCTTCTGGTAAAGATGTACTATACAACAAGAATTAAAAGATATATAAGCTTTTAGAAACTTTCTGTTAACACCCATTTTTAGAAAGCAGTCCTACAGGTAAAATAGAAAACATCTACAGTAACTGAAATAAATTTATATTATTTTAAAAAATTCCAAATGCTAGTACTGAAAACACTTCAGCTTATAGCAGAATAGTTTTCAATGCCAACCAGAAGAGATCGCCAGGCCTCTAACAATAGCTCAACCAACTACCCACTCAAAAAACAAACACACTTAGGTTTATTATCAACTGCAAATTGTTCTATATTGACTGCTTCACCAGATCACATTCATCACATTGTTCTCAGTACAGAGGCATTGTGCCTACATTCAATGGACAGGAAGGATGTTAAAATGCCTGAATAAATCTATTGAAAACTTTCACTAGTCACATGCATATCAGTGCTCAGAGGAAAGCTTCTATATTTTATCCTAAGCTTTTTGACTGCAAGTTACTAACAGTAGCAACTTTTAAAACTTTTTACTTGGAAAAAAAACCTTAAAGATACTGATTTTTTAAAGTAAGTAAGTTTTAAGTAAATACATCTGAAAACAAGAACTTGCTAGAATTATTGTATCAAGTAAAATGGAAGATAACTCAGTCCAAATAATCAGAAGGCCTGAGGACTTACCACACAGACAACATTCATTTGATCTTTAACTGTACTCTGCATACAGCTAGGAACGCTTTGGGGAAGTAAGGCAGTGTTAAGGGTGTATGTATGCATACACAGAGGTTTATTAAAGTCTGTTATTTTATTGTGGCTGTTCATTATAGGTTCGGTTACGAAAGTATTTTTGCCACTCTTGTAATAGATGAGCATAACATCAACATGTAAAAATACATATGCACATTTGTCAAACACAGAGACATGCACTACCTTGACGACGCTAGAATTGAAGCATTAAGTCCACCAAAACAAGAAAAGGCTACAGCAATGGGAATTGTCCAGCTGAAGATACCAAATACCTGGTCAGCAAATGTCTAATGAAAAGGAAGAGAAAAAGGAAGCATGAAAATAAAGCATATTTTAAACAATGACATGAAAGTTTTTGTAGTAAGTTTGTATGGAAAAACAGTAATATAGTAAGGACAATCCATAATGCAGCACAAAGAAGCAAACAGCTTTTTTATTTATTTATGGATTCTAAATAAGCACAATCTTCTTTAGCCAAGCACCTGAACTCACATTTTCTGGTCACAAAGGAAAACAAAATGTTTTTAGAATTTTCTCACCAATCCTAATATATTTTATTATCTATCTGAACTTCAGAACTCAAGTGTAACATAGTGACTACAGAGAATAAAGGAAAAAAAAAATTACTACATATCCAAAATGGAAAGTGTCATATTGCAGATGATAAACATAGACACCATCACACCTACTGTTTATAGACACTATTCTAGAAATCTAATTTTCCTTCTTTTTTCAATTTCCTAAGCAACCTCTTCTTTCCCTTTAGCATCACCAGCAGGGGTCTCTGGACTCTACTCTCACAACATAGCAAATCACAGAACAAGTATCTTATCAGCAATCATTTGTTAATGTTGCTAGACAATACAGCAGGCCAGCTGCGGTGACCTTCCACGATAGAGTTCTGGAACCAAGAGGCCAGGAGCATCAAAGTTTCACAGCAAGTGGTAACAGTTATCGATTGCCAGTCATCTGGGACCTATAATGAAAATTGGTAATAATTTGCAAGATACTGTCCTGGTCAATTCTGTTCAGCCTCTCAGATGGAGAAAGAAAAAAAGGAGTGAGACTTAGAACATCAGACAAAATGTTTGACAAATCAAGAAATTTAATACATGAAGACTGACAGCTATTCTAAATCCTGTCTTGGTACAAGCATTGTATATGTCTGAACATTAGCATGTTTGGAGTTAAGCAGAAAACTGCTCATGCTGTGTTCAGAGGACATGGGTGGAAGCTTTCTTATCCCAATTCTACCTACTGACAGCTAAATTACTTCTGTGGTTTCTTTTACTGAAGCAAACTAAAAGCCACGGTAGCAAAAGGATCAAGTCTACATTGTTGTTGCTGTTTGGTCCTTGTTACTCCTCGAGGAGCATAGGGCTGCAACACTATCCCACCGAACCCAGTGGGATAGTGTTGTTGCAATTTCTGTAACAGATTTTGTTTTTTACATGATTGGGTTGTTAGCCCAAAACAAAACTCCCAACCTGGAGGGCCAGGGTGCAACATTTTAGTCTGGCCCGACAAGGCACGCAAGCCACCACACCACGACAAGGTAAATTGCACCAACTAGTGGTGGCAAGTCTACATTAGACAGCAAGAAATAACTATTTATAGAAACAGAAAGGTACATACTTACATATAAGTGATATTCAAACAAACCTCAAGGATTTTGTGGATATTAGAACATTTTACATCTCAGCAGGTAGCAGTTATCTAAACCTTTTTATGAACCTTTGTCTGAATCAATTTCTTAGCTTTCTCTTGCTTTATCAATTTCAAGATCCTCAGACATAAAAAGCATATATACTAGTTCAGCTTTCTGCAGGTCTGTCTTTTCTATTACAAAAAATGTCTTCACCTTTTAATATTTCAGTATTTTAAAACACCTCCCCTTTGGCCTCCCCTTGAAACTACTGGTCTTCATCATAAAATTTATGAGCTAAGAAGTTCAGTCAAAGTAGATTAACATTCATAACTGGCCTTTGTTTGTAGCATATAACACTATCTGGATTTAACAGCAGACAAATTTTTATTTAATTACTCCAGCAACAAGAGAACAAAAAGCAGTTCATTACGATCTGTTTTCTGAATGGTTTTGTAGGTCAAAAAAGCCTAAATTACTTAATATAGATTATTTTTTCCAGGTTAAGGTTTAGAATCCAATTCTGCTTAGCTGTAAACCATCATTTACACTAAAAAGCAAAATTTATTCCATCCTTTTGTGTAACTTAGTTGAGCCTCAGCAGAAGCAGGTAAGATTGATTTCCTGCTGCAAAAGGACAATGCAAAAGTGTATAATTACTTCAATAGGAACCTTGCCAAAAGGTTCAAAGTTAATGCATCAACTGTGTTAGTCATCCTGATTCCTACTAAAGCACCTCTTCCTGAGTTCTTTTAGTTTGTATGTATTAGTACAGCTTCCCTCAAAATGGAGCTTCAACAAAGGGGTGGAAAAATGCACACACAGATTCCCACACAAATTATAAAAATTAACATGGGAAAAGTATAAAAGAACTAATCCAAGTATGAATTCTATTTCATGCTGAAATCAGAACATCAATTTAGCAAAAGACCATGCCATAAGAAATGTGTTCTGTATACCATGGATTACCCATTTTCAGTCAATTGAAACTGAACAAGCAACTAATAATTTACATTATTGTATATACAAGATTTCTGCTGCTCAAGAATAAATAATTACTAGAACACAGCGCTTCTCTCAGATCCTTAATGGATCTAAATGCAGCTCTGAGAAACCTGGTCTCCCAAAGCAGAATGTAATTCATAATGATCCAGTGAATGAATTAAGACAACTTCTCCAGAACAAGAATGAGGGCAAGATGAAAAATCTAATAGGTAATTGTTGTAGTATTTTAAAGGATGATTTAAACCTGGACTGCTGACTTCCGAAGTGAAACAGCAAGTGAAATTGCTAGACATCAAACTTAAAACTACTAGAGGATATATATATTTTTTTTAATATACAAAGCTAAGATACAGAACTCACTCAATAAGATGTTAGAGAATTAAGATGTTTAGTAAGGTTGCCTAAAGGATAAGCATTTAGATAAGTAATATTAACAGCTAAGGTTAAAGAAGAGAGAGAAAACATGAATGTAATCCAATGCTGCGGGATGCAAATTAACTAAGACGTCATTTGGAGAAACTTTTTCCCCCAAAAGGCAGGTTGGCATTTGTTCGTTGCAATTTCCCATTTCCTTCTGAAACATCTAGTAATGGGCCGGTGTGGAATGCCAGACATGGGACTAACTCAAAGGTTGTTTCCATTCTGTAATGTATATCCAATCTTTCTAAGATACGCTAATGTTGTTTCACACGTCCTAGAAAACAGCAATCACTCACAGGAGCAGTAAAAACCACAAAGAGTTAAAGTAAAGCTATGGTATCACTGCCACAAATTATATACAGATTAAGATGTTACAGATTTAATGTATTCTGGATGCAAGCTGTATGATGTATAACAACTGTCAATCCAGCTCTAAATAATTAATTTTCCTAGATCTGTACAAGTCAGCCTCATCAAGAGAGAGAATAACCTAGTGACAGCCGTGACCAAACACTGTAATTTCCAATGTACTTTCTAATGGTATCATTGGGATTCCTGAGAGAGTAAAGGATGGAGCATTAACTTCAAGAACTTAACTTTTCCCTCAGTGAGGTAAGGCAAAAGAGTATTTTAATTGAGAATGACCTAAAAAGTTCAGCTTGGTTTGCCAAGTAGATCTGCCTGCAAAATGATCTTTTAGCAAAACAAAGTTGAAAGGTACCTGAAGTTTGGCTAAACTTTCTAGTGATATTAACCAGCTTAATGTGACAAGTACAGACCCATCTGCCTTTATGTAGGTGTTTTCTGACAGGGTTTCACCCTCATTTCTAACACAAAAATCAGCCAAGTTCATGTATTACTACTCAGACAATAAACACACTTTTATACTTCAGAGTACACATTTATAAACCCTTCAACACTCATTTTAACAGATGCCAAGAAATGTCTTCTCCAAAGCTGAGCTATACTCTCATGAACAATGACAAAACCAAAGATCTCTACAGTGTTTCTTGCAGAAAGCGTTACTGAAGTGTAAGTAAAAGTGGCCACAACAAGCATTCAACTGTGTGTATATGTCAGAGGGTTATTTTGCATAAGAAACAAGGGCAGAAAAAAGTACAATAAGCCATCAAGTTATCAAGCACATACACCACGTGCACTGTACCAAGAGAAAAAAAAGGCGGGGAGGGAGAAGAGTTAGTGGCTGCTTTCTGCTAAAATTGCAACTGTACAATCACGGATCCTCCACAAACGAGCTAGACCTGGGCTCTGAACTGAGCACCTGACCAATTCCACTTTAACTACCACTACTTCTGGGAGTAGTGAAGTGCATTTATAAAAACAAATGAACTGGCAACAGGGGAAGAATGGAGCATTCGCAAGGGTATGCGGAGGATGACAGAGGAGCCTACCTGGAGGCAGCTATAGCAGAAGCATTTAGTCCACCATAACAGGAGAAAGCCACCACTATGGGGATGGATTTCTTCTCAGGTTTCTTCTGAGAAAGTCTAAAGAGCAAGAAGGATTAAGAGATTAAATTATCATCTCTGCTATAGTCTGACAAGTCCTGTAGTCCAGACTTGAACTATAACTGTTTCTAACAGCTAGGAAACAGTAAGAGAATTCAGTGGCTGATATAGCACTTGCAATTACAGATAAAGTCCTTTTATGCCCTCCCATCCATTGGACACGTAAGATATACATATATACATGCAGACTGTAGAAAGACATGCACCTGGAATTGTTCTCCTGAGTTCTGATTACGTTTTTTTTTCCAAACCATCAACGGGGAATAATAAAGGGAAGAAGCTTCCAGCCATGCACTTCTCAGCTGAGCTGCCCTCATTTTGTTCATGACTAAAATGTTACATTACTCCCAGAAGAATGGTCAAAAACTGAATTACAGCTTTGTTTCAAGACATGAATGACTGATTTTACTACATTTTATTTTTATCTTGAGTTAGTTTTATCTCATGGTCATCAGCTGGTAATTTGTGAGTGGTTTGCAAGAACACTTTTTTCCCCCTTTAAAGGTCCAAGCAACAGTTCTATACAAACAGGTTGAACTAAAAGAAGCAGGAATTGCCCCACATAAAGAGCTGCCACAACAAAATACACAGGATACTGCCTCACACCCAGTAATTCAGGCACACAGATGATTAGAAAGACCCACATTTATGTTACAAATCACAAGATGAGAACTATTTCTTCACACCGAGCCGCACACAAAAAGTGCACTGAGAGGCACACAAAAAAATATCAACACTACACTAAGAGCATATGGAGCTGCGAGCACATGCTAGGCCAGCAAAGGACTAAACAATATTGATCAGATGGATAAATGCAAAGAGAATGTAGTTTAACACAAATAAGAAACTTACACAAAACTATACCCAAAGATTATGAGGTGTTTCTATTAGGAAGGCTTAAAAGGCATCTACAGAGCCTCTTTATGTAGCTCATTTCAAGATCCTATTGCACATGTGAGCTTTTCCAGGCTCAGTTCTGTAACATTCTTACCCTGAAAGTCATATATAGCAGTAATGAGAGTAATATATATGAGCAATCTGACTAGTATTTTGGAAGTGCAATCAATTCTGCTTTGACTTTTCTCTTGTGGCAGAGTATAAATATATTCCCACACTACAGGAAGATTTGGCAGTCAAAATTACAGTCTGTTTTCTCAATTTTTAGATTCTCAGGCCTTTAAGGAAGGCCTAACAAAACAAAGAAACTATGATTTATGGCAATCAGGAAAACGCACATGCAAAAAAGCCACTGAGAGGATGAAGTTTTCTTCCACTGCCATAGATTACCTTTGGCAAGACACTGTATGACGTATGTTCAGTTTGACCAAATTACATTTAATGTCACATATATTAAAGACAGGGAGTGCACATCAACTGAAAACAGAGTCAGAAAACTGTAAAGGTACAAAAGAAAGCAATTTAAATGTTCAGGTTTCTCGTAATTCTTGTTTCCATCACCATTCTGTTGATTGATTCTACTCAAACAGAATTCTCTCCTTGTGTTATTGGCAACACCGTTACTTGGAGAAAAAGGTACCAGTGCAGTGTGAGGTCCAGCATGAAATTCTCTCCTCATCTTTAGGTCACTCAATACAATCTTATGGTAAGAGAAACCAGCACTACTCTACTGCATTAATATATTGCATGTCTACTGCATATAACATGTCTCTTCTGCATGGCCCACATTAAGATTACAGATGCCAGCTCCAACAGTAGAACAGTCTTGTTTATGTCTTCATGGAGGTGCTAAAGATACTTTATGTAAATCTTCTCAGGTGTTTAACCTGTTCTTAGCATTTTCAATAGCTAGCTGTAGAATAAGAGTTCAATGTGTGTTCCAAAGTCTCTTACCTTTCTTATATTGAAAATACTCTGTAACACTCTTTCAAGTTCTGGCTCAACTTTTCAGTTTGGCCTCCAAAGCCAGAGAACTTCTACATAATTGGCAACAGAAGTGCTGCATTGATAATGAATTATGGCTAGCTCTGAGAAAGAAAGGCAAACGACTTATTAAACAGTTCTCTTCTAAAAGCAACTGCCTGCCCTTAATGAAGGGTTTTTCCATTATAGGGTACTGAATATACATTTCATCCAAAGGAATCTGACTAGGAGGTACCAGTGAAAGCAAAGAAGGTGGACATGACACCAGCAGCCAAAGACAAGCAGATTTTCCTCTTCAGAAAAGAAGCCAGTGACTGGCCAAAGGAAGGAAGAGAAATAATACCCAAAAGGTGTAAGAGTAACTTAAGAATTTCTGACTGAACTCAGTTAGAAGAAAGATATTGAGCATTTGCTAAACTATATGCCAAAGCAGAATAAAATGGCTAAAACACACAGCCTCCCACATTCCTGTGTCATTGAGGGATAGGATATGTCAAAGCAAAGCAAGTCTGCTCTAGAATACGAGTACACCAGAGTAAATTGGATTGATCAATGCTGGACTCCCAAGATGGTATTCAAAGACGCAACTGAAGTCATCATTCATCATATTTATCCCCAATTTACTGACAAAGCTGTACAGCTCCAAGAAAGATGACAGCCAGCTATGCAGGACAACCGTTTGCTTCAACCAGGAATCATTTTTAGCTCTTCCAAGTAAAAGAGGTAAGCTGCCAAATATCGCCTATCATATGAACTCAATCAAAAAACCCCAGACATGACCAAACACAGGAAGCAGGTAACACGCTATGCACTGGCAGCCAGTATGTTCTTTCCTGTTAGAAGATAAAGCAGCCCAAAAAGTGCTTGTGGAGCCAGCTGCACGCTTCACAAACAAAAAAATACAATGGCGCTCTCAGATGCAAAAATATGGTTGTTCAGTGACAGAGAAAGATGAGATTAAATAAAGGCAAAAATTTTAAGTGTGTTTGTGCTACAGAGTAACTCTTTCATATGCATAAAACCTAAGAGTAAGGGTTGTGATGGTTTGCATAAGGATGTGAAACAGAAGTCAACTGTGAAGCTCTGACAGGAATCTTTGAAAAAGGAAGTGATTCTTACATGATCAGCAACTATCTGAAGAGCATTTGCAGAACTTCTAAGCTAGCTGTTTCTATATTCCTTAAAATTACTTAAACAAAAGAGAGCTTAAAAACCTGGAGTTTCTTATCCCCGACACTGGGACTACACCACAAAGAAGCTAATGCTGAAGTAAAAGGAGGACATTCTATAATTTTCTTCCATATCACCCTTTGGTAAGACTTCTTTCACACCTCAGCCACCAAGAAAAACAGTATGCAAAGTGATGTGCAAAGATGCATTAATACAAGTATTTCTTTCACTTATAACTTTTACAGTCATCCTTTAGAAACTGGAAATAGCTTGCCCCCCCCATTTCCAGCTCAAAGCCTCCTGATGAAAATGAAGAGGAGAAAGCTACTGCATTCCTTCCCAAAATAGGAACAAGGAAAGACGAAATTTAACTGCTGCTTTACTACACAAAAGGCTCTAAAATGCAGCAATATTACTACCATGTTTCTTTAAAAAAATCATTATTGTAATTTTCATCCTACAACTACATAGAGGGCAATAAGGAAACTACAGCAATCTGTATTATATATCACATGCAGAGTATGTGAGCAGACCAAAGTGGCTCATTTTCATGAGATTAATTTTTAGATTGGCTTAATTCTCGTGTCCTTCATTCATCCACCGACCACAATGCCTTAAGTCTTCTTCAAGATTCCATTGTGGATAAAATTCTCTTCCACCAGCCAGAGAAACTTCACCATGAAGATTTTTACATTTCTGTATTTGAAAACCCTCCTATAATAGAGGCTATTACAGTCATTAGCTCTTTTTTCCCCCTATTCACTAGAAAACTATGACTGCATTGTAAGTGTTATGATTTGGACTGCAAGTGCACTTTAGAAGAAAATTCTCCCAATTATTGCCACTTACTGCTTTTTGGTTCACATTGTTCAGCATCAGAGCTAAAGGGAGCTTCCCTTTTAGACCAGGCTAAATCAGAAGATGCACTTCAAGAGCATTCCTACTGCGCTTCCCTACTGCAATCCAGCCACACACAAGCATTCAGTCCACAGGACCTCATTAGAGGTAGTCCAAAGTAAAACACCCCTGAAGCATGTATAGTGTGTGTGTGTCAGGTCCTCAGTGTCAACCGTTCCATTCTACAGACATCCTTCCAGAGGTCCACATTACTTGCTAATGTATTAGTAGATCAAGCTTAAAGTTGATTTCATAGAACCGGGCAATTAAACTCATATCAGCAATGGAAAGGAATCTTTAATGAGTCATGTGTTAAGCATTAAACTTCAGCTACACTTTCACCTTGTCAATCTAAAAGGGATATAGGTAGTGGCAATCAGAAGATCATTGTTCACCAGCTGATAAGATACCTCAGAAAAAATGCCTTTAGATAGAACATTAGTTAAGTGCAACTATTTGGCAATTCTGAGAACTTGTGAAAAAGCACAGCTCTAGACTTCCAAAGTCATTCATTCAGTTAAGTTTCATTAAAACTAGCACAAGTAAATCACCTGATAACTTTGGAAATCACAAACATATTTCTTCATTCTTATCCTGGTCACCCAATATCTATGCATGCAATTAGATTGACTAAGGACTTATATCATTCTTAAGTCTTCCTTTTTTCTCCTCCATGTCTGGATGCATCCTATACTAGAAAGGAAGGCCTGATCCGTCCAGTTCCAAGTATTACAATTTCATGTAAAATTACACAGCACATGTATATACATAAAAGTAAACAAACATGAAAATAAATATATACTCACTTTTGGTCAAGAACAATGTCAAAGAACAACTAAATTAAGTGTATATCATAAAAAAATCATAAAAATTTAGGCCTGGGTTTCACATGTGTAGTAAGGTTCAGGCATCTGTCATCCCTACTTTATCTGGCTACCCACTGCTGCTGCAGTGCTACCACTTGCTGTGTACAACAACATAGACTGGACAGGCTGGCAGTGAATCACTCCCCCATCTCCCAGGATGGATCAGTTTTCCTGATCCCATTCACCAAATGGCTGTATAAACCGCTTTGATGACAAAGGCCAGGAGCAGTGGAGTAGGCACAAAACACTCTTAGGGGATAGGCTGGATTGCAGAACTTCATTGCTGTCAAAGGAGTGTATTTTCCAAGTCTTTGTTAGAAAAAAAACAATAGTGTGTTGCTTTAGAGAAGTCAAGACAGAGAGTGGACTGTGTATTGGCTTTTAATTTTGTCTGGATTAATTAACTCTAGACAAGAATTAAAATTCCATTATGCATCACTGGATGGTATGTTATATGGGATACCACAGCATACAACAGAAACAAGTATTTCTGAAGATTTTATTACCCCTTAGTATATGCTGATTCAAAATTAAATATTTTCTGTCCTTGTCTTGCTTGTTTTCATTCTGAAGTGTTTTACCAAGTTTTTCATGATATATTTTATGACAACTTTGTATTCCAGCTAAGGAGAGGCAAAGAATTAAATTTTATTTACTTCCAATACATTTTGAAATAAACATCTGCATAATTACATTTGAAATAACAAGTTACAGCCCATATTTACCATAAACTATTTTGAAAGCTTACATTAAATATAAATATTTCTCAAGTTTGAAAGAAGGTCTAGTAAGTGCCTTTGTGGAACCATCTGCCTAAATACCTGAAATAAGAATTTGCTGATTTGCTAAGCCAGTTTTTAATCATAGTAATCCTCTGTGGGAACAGAGTAAATACTTCCTTCATTTTGATGTATTTAAAACTCTCTGTTCATTGTCTAACTATTTAAATTTTAGAAGCCAATTGGGAATCTAAATTGGGAAGAAAGCTATTTCTTTTCCTCCAATTTAAATAACCAAAAAGAAGATTAAATTTTCCAAGTCTCATGTCTAAAGGATATAGTAACCAGAACTATCCAATTAATTTTCTAGCTACAGGGCAAAAAAATCCCCTTCACTTTTGTTTAATGATTAGCTTTAAGTATAAAACATGTTTTGACCAGCTGTTACTTTAAGAAGCTTATATATTTTAATTGGATTCAAACTTCCATCCATATAAAAAAATAATTAATTTCAAAATAGTAAAAGTCGTTGGAATTAATACAATGCTGGGAAGACAGTCATCTAAGTTATTAAAAAGGAGATACAAACCTAAAATTTGTCAAAGCTGCAACACATCCATTTACAGATACGCATTGCACCAATTATTAGCTCAACAGAATGTAGCTCAGTGCAACGCTGTTCTGCATACCGCTCCAGCTTTCTAAAGACTGCAGCATGAAGGAACAGAGAATTATGTACTAATGAGTCTAATTTACAATCAGCTCAAAGTGCACAAGTCTAATTCACATCTTCACAAAATACATTAACAAGATGCATCTGTGCCTGTTGTAATAAATCTGATATTTTTTTATTATTATACATGATTTCATTAACTACTTTTCTATTTAAGATTATTCATAAACTAGAGATTTTTCCTGTTTTGTTCCTCAAAATGAAATCCATTCCTAAATGGTGAAAAGTGAATAATATAGCAAAATACCACATGGTCAACTTACCACTGCCACAGCATCACTGGAAAGAACATCTTTGACATCCAGCACTGTATAGTAAGCTATATTGGTCATAATATAGATAACAGTCACAATTGGCATAGACACTGCAATAGCCAGTGGCAAGTTCCTGTAAGACAAAAAAACCCCAAAATCCACAACCCAGGAAAAAAAAAAAAAGGCGCCATTAATAACAGAATAAACTTATTTATTTGCATCCTTTACCTTAGAGATAAAAGGTATGAAGACAGAATAAAGACTTCAAAATAGGTATCTCTGGAGAGTTTGGTTTCTTTTAAAATTAGAAATTATAAAATAAAATACTGTAAAAAAAATTGAATGTCTTGTAATAACTTAAACCCCAAATTATGTGTAAAAAGGGATTCTAATGCAAGTACTCTACTAATACCCTAACTTCACGGTTTCCAGATCAGTAATAACAACCTTCAAAGTTACATGCTTTAAATTATTGCCTGCTGGCCATGTTAATTACCACAACTAGAACCCAAAGGGGGAGAGCTCTGAGTCATTGCACTCATTCTCCCATGGGGAATGCTGCTGTTCTAGCACCTACTTCTAAAACTGATGCAGGGAGACCACTAAACCAAATGAAACCCCTGATCTTCTCACCTGCACTCATCACTGCAGGGAACAAACTAATTGGGCTGTGTAACTGCAGAAAGCAGAAATGCAGAGGGCAGATCCAAAATTGCTACACAGCCGTGAACCTCAGAATGTGGTGTTTCTTACACGTCTAGGAAGTAACACAAAAATAGTCTAGAGTAACATGAAAACGCTGCAAACCTCCAGATGTAAACTGCTAAGACTTAATTTAAAGCTGAGATAAATCCACAGCCCGAAGTCTGCAGCTCCACAGGGAGAAACTCTGCAGAGCAGAAGCAGAAACAAACCTTCAATTTTAGGCTCTAGCTTTTCTCAGCCTTTTTCTTTCCCCAAAGCTTGCAGGGATATACAAATGTCTCAAAAGGGAAAGCAGAACTGAGAGCATTACTCTCATATTTGCCCAGTTTGAAATCAAATGTGACATGGTGACATGGATGAGTATTCACCATGAATATGTTTTCCAATAACAAAAAAAAAAAAACCTACAAAAAACCCACAAAAACCAAACAAACAAAATCCAAACAACAAAAACCCCAAAAAAACAGAAAAATGGAATGCATTTTGGAAGTTTCCTCAAAAATTTCCTGAAGCCCAGAACTCCAGCTGGGTCTGTCAGATGCCATGGCAGCAGAAAAACAAACACACACCACACCCCCTCCATATAAATCAGTAAATTAGTAACTGGGAGTCATGACTGCTTCCAGGTTGTACACTCACAGTAAGAGATCCGTGAACCTCAGTGCACAGAAGAAACATAATTAGAAAACCACTTAGCAATTAATTCAGAAATCTTACATAAGGTAACAAAAAGCTGAAATGGCATTTTAAGGACTTTGCATCACCCAAGATTAAAGCCAAGGGCCTATTTAAAGCTTAACTTGTGGACTGCAACTTTTGACTGGACAAGCGTGAGGGCACTATGAATCAAACAAATATGAAAAGTATGTAATCCTTGGAGTAATTTTACTGAAATCTGGAACATCTCATTATTCCCAAGTGTCGATGTAGAAAGCTGAAATTTGAAGTTCACTTTATCAGCTACAATTGTTACCAAGAACAAAGCTTGTGTTGGGCACCCATGCACATAAATAGCAAATGAATCTAAAGAAATTTTCATCAGCTAAATATCCTGTGAGAAAAAATATTTTTCAAAATAATACATCTAATACAAAAGTTATCCAACAGATAACACAGAACAATACATTAACTTTAAAAAGATGAAAAGGCATTGCAACAGCACTCAAAAGGGGAGCTCTTTCAGTGGAAAAAAAAAAAAAAGCCAAAACAATTTGAAGGACAAAATGACTGTTGGGACCAGTTGGGAGAATTGGGGGAAAAAATAAATAAATAAAAAAAATCTCTTCCATTCTTCATCTTTCAGTTGTAGCAATCTGAGCTATTGCCTATAATAGGAAGTAAAAATGATCAAATGGAATTCTATTTTTAACATAAAAGGCATCTGCTTACAGACTCACAACTGAACAAGATTAATCAGTCACACTTTTAGAGCACAAATTCATGATAACATACTTAAATATGAAATCAGAATTATGGCACAGATAAGCACAACACAGACAATACTTATGTAACTGTTTCACTGCAGTATTAACACCTATTACAATTAATCGTAGCAACATCTTGAACTGAAAGTTTATCAAGCACCAGATACAGTATCCTGGAATTGTCTAGACTTATTTATTCTTACCTTTTCCACCCCCCCCCCCCTTCTTTTCATTTTTCATGTAGTTTAAAACTAGTAAATATTTGCTGGTGGTTGTTCACAGCCTCATCATATAAGTATAGAGCAGGTCTACTCATTTCTGTGTAAGTTCTGGGATCTTCAGTGAAAGACAGCCACAAAATGAGCAAGTTGGGAACTATTCAGGTTTAAAAAACTCAAATTGTTTACCTTTCTGGGTTTTTGATCTCTTCTGTTACAAAATTGAGTGTATCCCAACCAGAGTAAGAGAACAAGGCAGAATAGAGTGCGAGGGAAATGTCTCCGATATCAAAAGAGGATCCCTCAAAAGAGTTCTCAAAGTGCGATGAATGTCCTGTAGGTGGAAGATACACAATGAAGTACAATATAATAAAATACCATATTTTTTTCAATTTGCATACAAATACAAAAAACCCTCAGAAACCTAATTCTTTCAAAGCTGCTTATTAAGCCCTTTTTCCAATTCTACTCTGTGCTTCAGCCATGAGAATAAGCATGGCATTTAAAATACTAAATATTATGCTATGTGGATGACACTTGTTCTAACACCTAAACACCTAGTTTGTCCACAATGGCACAAAAAGTTCAGGAACAATAAGTTCCGACTAAGTTACAAACCGCAATGAGAGCACTCAGGCTGAGGTTATCTTTTATAACATACATATTTCTAAAATAATCCACTTTATCCTTCTACAGCCTTTTAAACTTTCAATTAACTAGCTTATACAGAATACAAAGATTACAGTTGATTTTAGATGACTATGACCAAAAAAAACCCAAACACCTAAAGGGATGTTTAAGTTTTAGCTATTAAAAATAGAAAATTAAGAACAATTAAGAGAACATATCATTGTTACTTGAGATAAAATTTTCCCAAGCTAAGAGAAAAGGCATATAGTTTTCTGCACTGGTATTTGTGAGATCTTGTGCCATCTTTTGACTTTAAGCATGTCAAGACAAACTCATCAATGGCAGTTTACACATTCAGACTATTTTACATATACAGACACACATATAAACACACCAAATAAAGAAAGGTGAGTGAGTAACTGTAAAACTCCAAAATGCGCCCTGTACTATCCATCCTGCAACATTTAGACTTCATTAAAACTGGCCAGGCAAATATTTGAGGCCTCTAAAATATCTTTACTTCTTTCTCTTTTTTTTACCCGAGTCAGACATTGCTATTCCTTTCGCATGGACATAGGCAGAGCTACGGCTGAGTTAGTAACAGAGAAGTGAGACGTCAAGGAAGTTAGTGGTGAAAAAGGTCAGTATGTACAAAACAAGGGATGGGCAGATGTGCTAAGGATTAAACACTCCAGCAGAGTGCTCACGTATGCATATTCTTGTTCCATTCAGAATAATTACCTTGCTTATGGACTTTCAACAATAACCAGTTAGAACGAAGGACACAAATTGCCAGACTGGCAGGTTTGAAAGCAGGGCAATTTTTTTAAGCTAACACACAATAAATTCTCACCAAAAGAAGGGATAAGAACAAAACCAAGTTCAGAATTCCTCTAATTTGACAACACAACCCCCAACACACACACAAATTAAAAAAAAAAAAAAAAATCCAAAATGCCAGCAGCTTTCTAATTCTTCACAGCTACACAAGAACTCAGGAACTGCGCAAAAACAGAGCTGCTGTTTCACAAATCTACTTAGATGTTCTTACAAATCTATTTTTACTTTAAGTTCAGTCAGTTTCAGACATTCACAAAATTAATTTTGTAAAAAAATATTCAGTTGATCTCATTGTAAAGTCATATGTTCCTTAGAAAAATTTACAGCTTTCTCTGCTCCCATTTTATTTTGCTAGCTCTGTATTTTGCTGTTTTCATTTCCTTTATTATTCCATATTGCAGGCTGTAAATTGCACAACATTGCTGAGCAATGAGTTGCCTTCTTTTACCCAGTTCAAAGTCAACTGAGATAGGACAGCTTCTCATGATATATTATCATGATAATGCCTAACATTGGTGGTATTGGTGTTTTCAGAGTAGCTACATTATGCTTGTATTGACGCATTTGATAACACATAGAGAGGTATTTTACAGTCTTTAGACCAGTCAATCAGTTAACTGATAAATACAAACCTTTGCTTTAATTTTAGAAGCTTACCCTGGCATATTTTAACAATTCCAGTTATGATGATGACAATAAGAGCAGTGACTTTAGCATAAGTAAATACATCCTGCACCCGTGTTCCCCATTTAACGTAGGCACAATTTATAAATGTTAGAAGACCTAGGAGAAAAAAAAAAAAATTAAAAAAAAAAAAAGGAAAAAAGACTATTTGAACGATATTCAGTTTAACTCATTTTCCAAAGATCTTACAAATATGCACTTATCTGTAATACTAATACTTTAGGTTAAACTAAGCAAAATACACTGGTACTGAAAACACACTGGTTGAAACAAAAAAGTAGGAAACAGATGTTCTAAAGGTTCATAATACACACTGTTTCAAAAGATGGAAGGAAAGACCTTCCTGTTCGCTGATTATATGCCCATTTTCCTAATGTTACCCCTCAGCAGCAGCACTCTGCAACTATCCTGAAGCTCAAACCATTACATGAAATAATTCATTTCAATTTATCAATGTTGTTCTGAAAAATGAAATATTATCTAGAAACTCCTTTAGGCAAACCTATTAAAAGTGTGTTTGAAAAAGTTTTTCCTCTTCCTTGTTAGTCTGAGGATGAGTTTACAGTACTGAATATGGTCACAAGCGATTCAATATTATTTTCCAGCTGTATTAAACTGTATTACTAAGTGAGGTTAGAACAGATCTGACCAAATAACATACACTTTATAGAACAGTAGGGATTAGAATGGACCTCTGGAGATCAGCTACATCACTTACAGCTAATGCAACATTAATCTGGATTTTTAAGAACTGGTAGTAAGCAATGAGTATTCTGAATATATTCCTCTCTCTATCCCAAAATAAATCAGTGGCAGACCTATTTCACACGATTGTAATGGAACTTGAAGTGAGACTTTCAGATTTCACAAATATTTCGGTAACAGCGGCTGACTAAACCTACTCATAAGATCAACTTCCCCAATAAACACTTTCCAAGCTATTGTTGAAATACATTGTTCTCGTGGCTCTCAACATTTTGCTTTTGCATTATTACTTTTCCCTCAAGTGGAGGGCCAGACAACTTCTGCCTGAACTCAAATGCTGAATATTGAATAGGATTCAGTATCTTCAGTATTCTTTATTTAACAAAATACTAATTCAGGGCATATTTTTTCTTATCCAGATTATCATTAAACTATTGATTCCAACATAGAAGTTTAAGTATTTTCCCAAAAGATCTTTTTTTTCTTCTAGCTAGCAAAAAAGTAGGTATATTCTACTGTACTTTTTATATCCAAACAATTTTATTGTACTATGTATTTTAAATTTGCATATAAATAAAAACTAAACTTGATTGTTTAAGGAGTAAGGTAATAGCAAATCAAAATTAGAAGAAAAGATGTGATAAATTATTTCCTTTGCCATAATTCAAGATAAAATAAGATAGTTTATTAAGATAAAAATGTACTTAGCACAGTTACCAAATACAAAAATAATAATTTTAAAAAGATAACAAAAGAAAGGTAATGATCTCAAAAGCATAGCACTAGTATACTAGACAGTCTGGCCAAGTGGAATAGCTGAACACGATTCCACTGAGCTTGGCAAGATGGGGCAGGGGGGGAAGTTGTATCAAATTTCAAAAGTCAGGACTGCTGCAGCTCCCAAAGAGCCCTCAGGAAAAAAACAACTCTGCTTGGTCTCTGCTCTTCAGTATTAATGATTGGTATTATCTATGCAGTATTTGCTTACAGGGTTTATTTTGGCCATTAATTTTTTTTTTTTAAAGCAACTTTCATTGGGAATAATTATTAACTCCTTATTTTAGTGAGTTAGGGCTTGGTCTCTACTTCAGATGAAATGCTATTCTGTCTCTGATAGCTTAAAAGGAAAAAAAAAGAAAGATAACCAGGAATCTGAATAAACCATATTCCCTCCCTCTTTCTTTTACTAAAATTATTCTCTCATTTTCTTCAACTTAACTATCGTTTAGCTACTTAAAGTTCCTGAGAACTGTCAACTTTAGTTCTGTAGCACCAGATGCCACACCCATTGCCAAAACAGTTGACAAAGTAAAGCTGTATAACACTGACTGCTGTCACACTAGATCTAGTATCGTTACTAAAAAAAAAAAAAACACAAAAAAACCCCAAAACAAAAAGAAACCTCACAACTAACCCACCCATTCTCACATACAATCTCTACCTAATCAACGCTCAGACCTTCACTCCCAGCAACTTCATTAATGAAGTATTAATCGTACCCAGAGCTAAGTATTTGACACACAACATCAGCCCTGCCAGGCCAAAGAAAAAGCGTAGGCTTTAACAGGAACAGTTAAATTAAGTTGTAGAGCAGGGGTGAGACTCTCAGACGTAGAACAAGCATTTAAATCATAAAATGGACTGTTAAGGTAATCTGTTCCACCTATATGAAAGTGACCTTGCTGTCACATGTCTCCATTAAAGAAAAAGGTGCTAAATCCCCGCTCTTAGCAGCAAGCGTAGAGGACACCGCATTGTCTTTCTACATCTACTATATAATCATTTTCACTGAACCACTTTGTCTTAATTTCTTGCTTTTTGATAAACTGCTTTTTATAAGGGCTAACTCCCCTCAGATATGAGATATTTTAAATGGAAGAGCAGATTCTGCCACACACCTGAATCTGTGCCAGAATACTTTGGGGCAGTATCTGTTTAAGGAGCGTGAACATGACATTACAGGTCTTGTCTTTCCTGAAGTTGTCACAACAAAATGTGGACACACATTTGGAAGGGAGGAGGGAGACAGAGGGAAACTGACAGATTTTATGGAAGAAGTTTGTGATTATTCTTCCCACTACCTGGATCAGCTTATCAGTGCTTTCCCAACAGTAACAAATCAACTTACAAAAATGGAAGGGGAAGCTGTAATATTCACAACTAGTTATAGAGGTCAAGTATTTGAAGCACACACTACTGCTGTCTGTGTCTTTCCCCTCTTCTAGTCCTGCACAGATAACTGTAATAATAAGGAACATTAGAGCTATTTCAACAGACTCCCTGTTGCCTCAAAAAGGAACCATCTAGAAGTGGCACATCTCCTCCCGGTAGCATATTGTTGGCAGTAAAAATAGCTCAAGTTCTGTATTAGCTGTATGATAAAAGCATCACATCAATAGGGATGGCAGGCTCCACAGCACATGGTGACTGATCAATACATGACAAAAGATTGCCATACAGACTGAAATACATATTTTACATTTCTAGTAAACAGTGAAAAATATAAACACTTTTAATAGGAAATACCTAAAATTAAATTAAGACATACATAGTACAATCACACAGTTTAATTCTCTTGATAGAGCAGGACAGTCATGATTTGAAGCACATGGACAGTTGTTCCTCTATATTGACTAACAGAGCTGGCTGATTACAAACATTTCAATGTTTTATGTGCACACAAAATTTCCGCTTTTAAAAACAGCTTTACAACAGGTACTGTTGCACTGATGTTACAGTTATCATGAGCATACAGAAAAATCGTGAATGATCCTTTGAAACCCTACCAGAGTAATTACTTAAGCATGTCTACATTGAGAAGCTATTGTAAAATAAATTACACCAGAATTTATAGTATAAGAGCTATTCTGCAACAACTCTTAGACCACACCAAGAGTATCTTGAGGTTTGATTTAATAATATACCTCTCTGAGGGAAAACAAACTTCTCCCCCTTTTTGCCATGTAAGTGAACTTGGAAGAGTTAAATACCTTGTTCTGCTTCTAAATGAGAAAATGGTAATTCACTGACTGAATACCTGTAAATTGCTCATGTGCTGGAAATTGTTAATTTCCCCCACTGCAACACAAACCATTGTGGATTCAGTACACAACAACTCTGGGACTTGGTAGGATCTATTTTAATAAAACTTAACCCTTGATAAAAAATTACCATAGTAAATTTCAAGAAATACTTACATTCACAAGCAGCTGCTATGAGACGGCAAGCCAAATATGGAGGATCACAAGAAGGGAAGAAAGGTTGAACTATGTAGTTAGCAAAGGTAATGGCAATAATTGCCTGACTAGTTGGCTCAACAATTAGGAGTGAGGTCCACAAACGAATAAAAGCAATGAAGCTCCCAAAAGACTCCAAGATATATGCGTAGCTGGCTCCTGACTTTGTAATAGTGGTTCCAAGTTCAGCATAGCAGAGAGCTCCAAAGACTGAAAAAATCCCTCCAATTGCCCAAATTATTAGAGACAATCCATAAGATTTGCTATAGATGAGAACTCCTTTGGGAGAGACAAAGATACCTGAACCAATCATGTTGCCTACTATAAGGCTTATCCCATTTATCAAAGATATTTCTTTCTTCAGTTGCATTGTATTTTGTTTTCCATCCTGCATTTCACAGCGGTCATTTGGATCTGTCCTGTCTGATTTATTGACAGGGCTGTATTCAGCCAGTGAACTATGCGACCTCATACAATCTGTCCTTTCTCCCATTGTGGAAAGACCGCGAATTCTCCACGACTCCAAATCACAACCTAAAAGAAAATATAGACAGTTAAATCATTATAATTTTTTTTTAATCCCAGGACTTTCTTGTTAAATCTTCTTTCCACCTTTTTACCCTATAATTTACAAAAGTAAATTGAGAAATTCCCTTTTGTTGCTTCTTACACAAAAGGTAAATTCATGCGTAGTTAAAATAAACAGAAAAATGAACACACACAGAGCAAGAGACAAGTTCCAAAGTAACTTAAGCTGAGAAAGGATCTTCTACCTTTAGGGGGGGGAAAAAAACAACAACCAACCAACCAAAACTGTAGGAAGGACAGAATTAAGGGATTCCAACGTTCAAAAGGAAGAAAGAACGAACAGATAGAAGCAAAGTGAGGTGATACAGAAAAGCAAACACCAAGACCAAGCTTTCAATCAATAAAAAAGTAACTTCTACTGAAATAGAGTACAAATAATTTACTGAAACACATTACATCATTCATCTCCAACTCATGAATCATCTAGATTTTTACACATTAAAATAGACTGTGCTTTTTCAAATAATGCAAAATGAGATCCTCAATCTGTTTACTCAGATGCCTTCTGATTTATTTTCTCTTCAATATTTTGAAGACTTTAAAGATTGTTAATTACTAAATACATACTTTATCATTTATCCATGAGTCAACATCTTATCTACTGTCATAGATACATCACAAGCTATGAAATGTCACACTTTTTATTAGATTAAAAATATTCAACCTTCCAGAAACTAAGCTCTGCTATTTCAGAACTTAAAAGCTTGAGTGTTATAATGAAGCATCTCCAATAACATTAAACTAATTAGGAGAGAGGAATCTACACAGTTTCTACAGATGAGTGTGCCCAGAACTGCAAAGGAAAATGAAAGCAAATTCATCTCTCGTTACTGGTTCTCCTTGTTATTTACTCTTCCATCTGTCTTGTGCCAAACTCATTTGCAACCACATACTGGCTGATTTTATTTTATTGGTGTATTAGAGCTAAGTCTTCAAAAAGACATGTGGCCTAAGATTATTTAGTTTGCTTTACAAGAGAAAGTTCAGTTATTACTGTGTAAATTAATATAAATTCCTATCATAATAAATTGCAAATATGATGCAATCATCAGAAAACATAACTGTGTAAAACAGCAGGACAAATAATCAAAGCAGATGTCTTTATGACTCTTTTTACCGTAAGAAGTAGATTTAAAGAACACTTGTGACTCATAAAAATAACATCCAACTCCATTGAATCTTTTCATTTATATTTTGACTCAGACAGGATACTAGGTGCATTTCAGAAGGCAAATCACTCTGAATAAATGTCAGTGGAAAAAATAAGAATGCTATGGCTATTATTATGACATCCAGCTACTGGTTTGAAAATACGCCACAGTCATTCTCAGCCCTTCCAGCTAAAGGATAAAGTTGAGTAATGTGTTAAGAATTGACTCATAGATGTAAAACATCATTTCAGTGATAACTACACAGCTTTATGATTTCTTACTCCACATATCGTAATCATCATTCCCATTTCTTCGTGGAACACCTTTCAAAGTACAACTTGTTCAGAAGCATAAACATTATTTTGAATACTCAGGCATTTTGACGGTTTGATTTGAATTTGATTTGAATGATTAAAATCAAATCAAATCTGATGTGTTCACATACAGGCAGTTTTACACTAAGAGTCACCATTATTTACCTCATGGTCTGAAATTCAGAGGGCCATTTAATTACCTGTAACCACAGACTCTGTCACTGTTCAAATGCCTCCACTTCAATTAGCAGCATGAGATTGCAGTCTCTACTATTTTGTTACTGATAACCTTGACTGTTTCTTACCCTACTCTGCTCAGGAAAGAGCAACCACAATATCTCTCAACCTAGCTTGTTTTGTCCCCCAATACTCTTTCTTCCTCTCTGAGTCTGCTTTTGTTATTCCCAACTTCAGGTATCTGCTCACAACTAGGATTCGCATGAAGGTGTGTATAGCTCGCTCAAGACTTGGCATTTCATTGTCTTCTCTAAGCTTATTTGTTTTATATCCTTAAAGCTTTCAGGGCAGGAATTACTTATTTGCCTGAGTCGCATGTCTTACTACACCACCTCTATGACAGAAACAAAACTATTGGCAGGCTTTTTTCCTACAAGCACTTCACTTAATCTTAACTGGAACTAAACTTGGTAGCTTTGACCAACTGAAAAAAAAAACCAAAACCAACCACCAAAAAAAAAAAAAACCGCACAAAGAGGGAGAGCAGAGATTAGAGAAAACTGAAGCTACGTCAAGATTAGCAATATAGAGAATACATATATTAAATATCCTGATTCTGTCACAAGACATTACTTCTGCAGAAAGAGAAGACAGGCTTGGAAGAGAAGAACTAGAGAGGAATAGTATATATTTCTATATTTTCTAACATACAACAATCCTGTAATACTGCCGCTAAAAATACTGTTAGAATGACCTCTAATGCTGCCAAGCCTTGCCACAGGACTGCTATGGCTAATAGCTAACACGTGGATTTACTCATTTCTCACCCTTGTGCAATACAAGTCTTAAACTCTTTTTTTTTTTGCTGATCACTGCAGCTGTGAGGAATCTTTTTGCTGATATGTATAAGATTTTTTCCCTGAAATGACACTACCCTTGACATAGAAAGCTTTGATACGAAACCAGGACATAATGACCTGAAACTAGGATCGCTTCATTGTTTCACCAAAAATATATATTCTGATAAGGCCTATCACACTTTGGCCATGTACCAAAGGAGCTAATAAAAGTTAATGTGCAGTTAGCAAAGTACTAACACTGCATTAAAGGGTGGCCCTCTTTTAAAGGGGAAGGAAAGACGAATCATCCACCAAGATCCCCTCTCTCCCACTGAGGACAACAGCAGCTGACCTGTCATTTGTTCAACTTGGGGTGAACCAGAAAGCGGGCTAATGACTGATGCGAAATATCAAACTGCTAAAAGCTTGCTATGTTTTGCTATACTCTTAGAAAATACCTGCTCATTAGCAAAGATTTCTTGTGTTCTTGCCTCTGTCTTCTGCAGTTGTCTTGATTGCATGAAACAGCTCGTGTTGTAGCATAGCTTTACATACATACTTTGACTGTTCACATATACCAGCTGTAAAACTCCTATTTCTGAACACAATGATTAGCCCTTCGAGTAAGAGCCAAGATTGCCCTACACAAGCAAACAGCATGAAAGTCTTCAGGGAGTTAAGCACCAACAGAGCAAAGGTTCTAAGTCCCAGAAATGCCTGTTCTTTGCAATGTATATATTTAGGCACCTCATAGTCTGAACTTTCAAGTGGTAAAGGCTTAGAGTTTTTTCTAGTACATGTTTTTCTTGTTTCTGGTGAGAGAAAAATCACTTCCCTGCCATAGATGCAGTAAGCAGACAGGAAGCCCTTGCAACAAAAGCAATGTAAAGATTTAAAGCAATGTTCCCAATGTAAAGATTTAATCTGTTCAACCAAGTCTTTTATGCTTACATACGCAAACACGCCATCTTTAGCGTTATAAAATACAACATAAACCTTTGAACAAACAGAATTGGTTGTAACATCCATTTTTTAAAAAAGGATGGGGTGTGTTTACCATGAAAAAAGGTATGGAAGAGAAGTTACTATGCCAATTATTCACTTGATAGTGTATCAGTGATGGCAGTTAAGTCCTGACTATACCCACCTGTGACACGGCTGTATTAGAGATGTTCAGCAAATACACATACTATCCACACGTTCTGACAAATCCTGAATAATACTATGAACATTAAATGAGGGAAAGACTTATAATCAGCTCACACACAGATACTCAGTTACATCTCAGAAACTTTTCAAAATTTCAAGTCCCAATCCTAGACAAATCCACCTCAGCAATATTAATCTAAATTTTAAACCAAGTCACTTTAAATAGGGAACTGCACTAGCTACAAGTGGAAAATTATGTGCTACTATAGCCTTTTTTTTTTTTTTATATTTCCAAGGGAAAAAAATAGAAGCAAGCACACAACAAGGGACTTTGTGGTGCACAGTCTTATTTAGATAGCAGTGAGGTTGGGAGTGCACAAAACAGCTGCAATGAGAGGAACATCTGGTGAAATTTATACAATAACCCCCAGGTAAAGGCAGAAAGTACAAATTAATAGAGTTTGTTAAAATAATTTCTCTTATTTTTAGGCTGGTGCACAGAAGTAGAAACCTCTCAAAAAGGGGAAAAGTAATGTCAGAAGGCACACACTTAGCTACAAATCAATACCCGTGTGTACTCTTTAGTCATAACTTAGAGTCATGCCTAATGAGATTTCATTTAATACACATCACATAAAAAACAACATAAACAATCAAAAATCACTACCAAATGCCAGTAAGCAAAGATACACTCCCCTGAAGGTATTACCAAAACTACTTCAGTTTCCTGCAACAACAGAGCAGTTATAATTACATGCACCCACCGCCAAAAACCATCCTCTTATAACCCGACCTGAGCACCAACCCTCATACCGAAAAAAACCCCACGTAGCTGCGGAAAAAAAACCCTTAGGTCAGGATGTGCTCTTCATGATGGGCTGTCACCGGCGGGAACTGCGTGAGGAGACCGGCCGGCCCTCAGGGTCCCGCCGTAGGAGGGAGGATTTGAGGTCATTTCGCCCCTCAGTGGCCGCTCTTCCCAAGCGGTGTTTACCCTGTTTTCCTTATAAAATAAGCGAGGTTCTGACATATTTCATGCTCTCCAGACATGCCTGGGACGCAGGCGGCTCCTCCCCCCCCCAGGGCTGGGGCGGGAAGCAGCCGCTTCCTTCTCCGGTCTGTCAGGGCTGAGGCCCCCCCAGGTGCTGCCGCTGAGGCAGCCTTTAAAAAAAAAAAAAAAATTAAAAAATAAACACACGGCATTTGTCGCGCTGCCACTCCACATGCTTGCAGCCGGCCCGGGGCACCGAGGCCGCCCGCCCCGAACGCTGCAGGGGAGGCAAGGGCGCGGAGAGGCGCCGGAAACCTCGGCGCATGGCGCAAGCTGAGCCGCCGGTAGCCCCTGTGCCGAGCCGGGTTGCCCACCACCGCGGCAGCCTGCCCAAGGTCGGAGGGAGACCGCGCCTCGCCGCGCTGCCTGAGCCCAGGAATCCCGCGGAACCTCCCCGCCGGCTATGGCGGTGCGGCCGCCCCCATTACCTCCGCTCCTGCCGCCGCACCGTTGCGTGTCCCGGGGATGCTCGCTCGTTGCCACACGACACGTGATGGCGGCCGCCCCGCCCCATGGCCCCAGGCCAGTCGCCGTCGCCTCACTTCCCTAGCAGGAAACACTCGCTTGATGGACACGCGGCAGGGCCCGGCTTCCCGCTTCGATTGTGAGGGTTTACCTCAGCGTCGCCGCGCCCTGTGGGTGAGGAGGACGGCGAGCGGCATGAGCGGTCGCTTTTCCCGCTCTTGCCGGGCCGGGATCCATCCTTCCCCTTTTCCTCAGGCACAAGATGGAGAAGAGACTTAGCGCTAACGGTACGAAAACGGCGTCTTTTCCCACCCCGGGCTTAGTGGGGGAGCCGGGGGCCCGTGGCCTGCTCCCCAGGGATGCCGCAGGTGGAGGTGGGCCCAGGCATCGCCCCGAGGGGAGGTAAGGGCCTCGGGGACCTGGAGCTCCTGTGAAACCCTGGGGCACAACGTTACACGCACATTAGTTTGCTCGAAAATGAGGAGCCTAAGAGGGTCAAAGCCCTTAAATTTGGTGATATTTTGGGGTATGACTACTAGGTGGTAAGTGCTAGCCATAGTGGTATATGGAAATAAAAAGGGAACCCCTAAAATAATACCGTTAGCATGGTCCTGCCCTCAAGAGGGGCACAGCCACACCCGACATTTGGCTCCAATAAAATACATGTAATAGATTTCTCAAAATCCTGATTAAATGTGCCCCACAGTGTCTGGAAATGATAGTAAGCAATTTGCTGTTCAGCAGACTTATCTGGGGTAGCATAAGGAAGGCTTCCTTGTTTGCCTTCCTCTGCCAGGTTAATAGTTTTAGCATGTCTAAGCCAGTGAACTCCAGGCTACAGCCCCCTCTCAATGTTCTTTTACTGCCCTTCTTGCTGTTCCCTGCTAGGGAAAGAGGACAACGGGGCTCAGGAGTGATAGTCTTTGTCTTGCTCAAAACAATCTAATTATCCCTCCCCTCAGCCCATGATTATTATCTACAGTCTCTTGGTGGATTCCTCCAATAGGGTATACCAGAGCAAAAACCTTAAGGGCAAATAAAAATTACAAGGCTGTAAAAGAACAGGGAAAGGCGAACTATGCACTGTAATACCCTTAAATGTGCCAGTAAGTGCTGGAGTCCGGTTCTATTGCCATGAGGTTTACATTTCTAATTTCCACTTCCTCTCTCAAAGCTTGTTTGATTTATCAAGGAGGGTTTTTTTTCCTTCGTTGTCAGAGACAATCAGCATATGAAGTAACTGCTGCCCTCCTCTATACCTCCAGATATTCCTTACATTGTGTTTGAACAACAGTGAGTGAAGAAAGTATTTTTTGTTACAATTGGATTTTTAAGTGCACACATGGGAGAGAACTACCTTAGACTTAATTTCCAAACTATACAACACCATAGCAAAACAAACTGTCATTTGCAGGTCATAATCTGAAGGAGCCTGATCATCTCAGCTCTTTAATTATCTTTGTTTCAACTCTTTGTTTGGCTTTTGTCGGGTTTAGGTCTTGTGCAAGTACATGTAGAGGTAACTACACTAAATCTATTACTGCCTGAAACTACTGACAAAGTTGCAAAGCAGCAAACAAAACCAGTCTGCTGCCTTCTGGGAGCTTAACAGCCCTGATACGGGACTTCTTTGTTTTTAAGCCACTTATACAGAACTGATAGAAGATAAAAAAACGTAGAAGATATTCCAGAATATAACTCAAATTTCCACAATATGAAACGAATCAATTGCTGTTATAAGGATAATATGAACCAAAAAGCAGTTATTAGATGGTAATGGTGTTTAGTCGTTGTTACAAAGTGCTCTATTTTCTGTAATCCTAACACAGCGTCTTTCAGGTAGACAGATACTTGCAACAGCCATCTCGCATATTAATAAAAAAATTGATTGAGTGTGAATTTAAAAGATGCAGGTGATTTCAGTTGTTGCTAGACTGCATTTTAAGTGCTCTCATAAATTGAATCTACCAGAGACAACATTAATTCCTCAAAAAAATGGACTCGCACAATGTGAACTAATTATAAAATTGCCTTGATGAACAAGGTATAGGTAAGAGCTGAAAAGACATAAGAAACACATTATTAGGCATATGCTGACATTTTATTTTAGAACCTTGAAAATATATATTGGAAAAAATGCCCAATTGGAGATTTCAAAATAGAAGTTCACCCTTTTGATTTCTGAAAACTTACGACACTGTAGAGGTTGGTTTGAGAGACCCGAGTTAGGACATCATTGTAAGGCTAGGTGATGCTTCTAAAGTGTTTGCAGGTGACCAGAAGCAAACTTCAGAATAATCATCCAAATAAATATTTTTGTCCATTTTGGCAAGGTTCATAACTATAAATTACTTCTTCAATTTTACTGTGGAAGCCAAATCTTAAGTCTGGACTCCTTACTTTACTTCTTCTCTTCTTGCTACAGATTACATCTACAAACTGTACGCCTCATCCCTGATCCTCCATAAATGGCCACTGATAAGTTATGTTTATACAGGACTGTGCATTCTCTAAGCGCTAGCAGAGAAAACCTAAAAAAAAAAAAAAAAAAAAAGACTTTGTTTCTGCTAAGATTTTATCTGATACTAATTTAATCAAGTTAAGATCGCATCTCTTTTAGCTAGTAAGAACAAAGTCAAACTGAGTTTTGATAGGTCTGTGAGTTTTACCCTATCTGCTTTTTTTTTTGTCTGATTAATATTTCCACTTAAATGGAAATGTAATTCAACTCAAAAAACTTGAAGAAAAAAAACAGATTAAATACCCCTAAACAAACCAAAATTGAACTTGCATCGGACTAAAGGAAACTAAATCCACAGGATAATCATTAAATGGTTTAAAGAACACGACAGAGCCATGTACTCTGTAGTCTTTCAGGAGAGCAACAGAAACAGTTCAAAAATGTAAGTGCCTCTGTTTCTTTTCTTTGGTTAAAGCTGAGTGATTCTGTTTACAACAACAAATTAGCTGATCCTGTGCCTTTTACCTTCCTCTTCCCATCATATGAACTTCTGCTGTAGGTGGTTTAAGCAGAATAAGTATTACTTACAAATGAGAGTGACTACAAGCACCAAAATGCTAGGCAATTAAAAAAAAAAAAGTCTAAATTTAGGCTTCTAAATTTATCTTCCCTTGCTCTGCTGCATATCTCCTCCTACTCCACTGGCTTTCAGCATTTGACTGGCACTGGCACTTGCCTGGCCCCCTCTGTGAGGCAATTCTGCTCACTTAGCTGGCAGAAAACAATACTTTTGTGGAGCTTAGTTTTTTACTATCATAATAACAAAAGTACAAATGTGGAGTAAGCTAGGAGCAGAGAGAAAAGGAAGAGGAGGAGGTAGTGGAAAATGTCCCTTTAAGGACCAGAAACTGTGGGATGGCTCTGTCTTGTCCAACTGCACTCTCACTTAAATGCTCTGAAGATTAACATTACGCCTTCTTTTATAGAAAACTTAGCTTCTCTATATTGCAAGGTTTTTAAAAACAGACTGTAAAATAAGCATAACATCCCATGTTTTAATTTTATTTTTCCTATCTGGTTCTGTTGCCTTTGAGGTACCTTTTCATTGCCTCATCCGCTCTCAGCAAAGTTTATTATTTGCTTTTACGTGTCTTTGTTGCACATGATTACAAGCTATTTTTGTTCAGTGCTGTCCATGCTGCAAAGCTGAAGTGGGAATAGAAATCTTCTAAAGTAGGGACAAATTTTCAAATGTTATCAAGAAAACTTTGCTAGGAGAGCAAAAACAACAGCAAAAAAATTCAAATCTTTGGATAAAATTCAGGTAAATTCAAAGGAGTTCAGAATTTTTTCAGCATTATTTTGATTAATGGAAAATATGCCCCAAACTTTCTATTTTCAGTTTACTTTTTCTGCTACTGTAATCTTCTCTATTGTAGGTGGAATGTGCAATACATCATGGTTTTCCCAGTCAGTTTGGGGGGTTTACTTGGAAAAAATAATCCTTTGTAGTTATTTTTAAAGAAATGGTTTGACTTCATTTTTTAGACAACTAAATCATTCAACTCTGAGACCCTAGCCTTTGATGATAAAAATTGTCTTATCTATGTTGAATTGTCCTCATGAGGATCTGGCTATTTATTAATGAGAGTGGGTGAATCACTGTCTTCATTTGCTTGGAAAGCAACATAGAGTTAGAATCAGTGTTTCACCAAGATGTAAAAAGCCTTATAAAGATAATGCTCTTTGTCCATGTCTGTTTTGAAGGCTAATAAAAGTGATTATTTATAAAAACAAGCTAAGGAGGATTTCTAGCTGTGGAAAAATAGCTTCTTAAGAACAAATTTTTTTTGTTGTTTCAGGTCACAAATTAGTATGTGGGTGTGTATAGATTATGACGTCCCCAGTGGTAGGATTTGTAATGCAATTTCACAGTATTTAGATAACTTGCTTTTGGATAAGACAGAAGACAACTGTTGTTTGGGGATTTTTTTTTATATTTTGCAACTCTCAGCCTTCTAATGCAACTGCTCAGGCTTTCTTCAAAACGGCAAACTTTCTTTCT
Source organism: Aramus guarauna (assembly GCA_013400195.1). Classification (NCBI taxonomy): domain Eukaryota; kingdom Metazoa; phylum Chordata; class Aves; order Gruiformes; family Aramidae; genus Aramus; species Aramus guarauna. The sequence goes on along the minus strand of VXBL01000837.1, from coordinate 175,871 downwards.
GTTCCAGATTCTGCTATATTATTGTCACTCCTTTTTTTGATGTACTTTCTTCACTTGTGGTACCTGTCTCTCTCTCTCCGATTAAAAGCAGGAGTATGGAAACTTAGAAGATTCTAATAATACTCAGCAGTAGTTTGCCTATTTGCAAGCAACTAGCTACTAGAGGCTGAAGCCAATGTCATCATTTTGTTTGTGTTATCATGCTGAGTCTAAACTTTGCAATTTAAATTCAACCAGATGTTCCTTAGCAGAGCTACTTTGAATTCAGCACGCTACAACTCCATCAGTTCTGACCCACTGATGCATCTGTGGTTTCAGTGCACTCCTGTTACTTTTCTCCTAATTACTGAATTTCCCCGAGATGTTTGTGCATACAAATAAATTTGTACCTTTTATAAGAGGAGGGAACCCATTTTAGAGAACTTACAATAGCACAATACTTTACAGTGGTGGGAACAGTTGTTGCATGAACTGATGATAAAGACAGCCTTTATTGCCAAACTTCTGCAGGACTTTGTAGTTTTATTTGCTCCATATTTAGGCTGTGTTTAAAAGTAAAGTTTTCCAAAACATAAACCCCAAGACCTTTCTGTATAGATTCCCACACAATGTATGTAAATCAAATATGCCTATGCACGTTGACCTGATTCAATACATTTTGCCCATAAAGTGAACAGACTAATGTGTACTCCTTTAAACATGTGGAAATAGCGATGATTAAACAAGTTCTAATTCTTTAGTTCATATAGCATAGGCATTCCTTGTAAAATGAACAACACCATGTTTCACAAATATGAGATCAGAACCGCCTTGATGTTTTTGTTATTACTTGCCCAAGACTGCATGTTCCATGAGTAAGATTTTCAGAATGTTTCAGTATTTAAAAGTACACCTTAAAATTTGAGGTGTAAAATATTTTAATGTTAATAGAGTCTTTAAGATTAGGGAAATTGCATTTTATTGAAACACAGGAGGATTTATTGCCAGTCCATTTGCCTTTGCAATACATAGGATAGCCCTATTAATGGATTTAGTCTTTTGTCTGCCAGTACTGTTCTTCCAATTTCTAATCCATTCTTTGCTAATATTAGAAGGTATTCAGCCCTAAAATTAAAATTATGGTTGTCTTTGCTAACTTTTCAGAAATGATTTCTCGGCAGTCTATTTGTGCGTGTTTTGCACTTTTGCTCCTTTGTTCTACACTTGGCTCTTGATTACTTGGTGCATAGCATCCCACAGAGCAAATCGTAGCAGACTAATTAAGAGCTACCAAGAGTTTCCCAAGTTATGTAAGATTTCCACAACTATTGAAAGCCTTTTCAGCCTCCCAATCGCATACTGTGAAAAGCCAGAAATCAAACTTCTGAAAACACTCGAAGCTGTGCTGCATGTGTTTATAGGTGTATATTAGTTCCAGAAGGAAGTAGTTACTTTTGTTAAAGTTTACTGCTGGGCTTTTATCAGTGCTATTTTTATTAGCTTAAATTGCACAAGATAAGAGCATTTTTAATACCAGTAACATTGATTTAATGAGACATGATCGCTTATGCAACATTGGTGACATTTTTGTCTTTACTTTCACATGAATCTGGAAGGGTAAGTGAAGTGAGAACAAGCACTTGGGCTTCTATGTCAGAGCTCAGGCAGTGTGATAAAGGAAACTAAACCTCATGGCTATGGGTGTCACATTACTGCTTCTGGAGGTCAGGGAGATATTTTTACCTCAGTGTCACTAGTATGGGAAAACTTGGAAGATGTCAGCTTATTTTGAAACTATTAGAGATGGCCAGGTTAATTGTTAAGATGGGTCATTGGTGTCATCTCATGCAACAAACTTTATGGTTGGAGTCCTGTAAGTGTCCTTGCCTCACACTTTAATCAGTTGACTGTGTAGGTTGCTCAGTGTCACACTATGTCAGCAACGCTGTATTTGTCCTTATTGCAAAGGATGACTTTTGTTACTGAAATGTTGTATCACCGGAGAAGTTACTCTTTTGGATTATTCTATGCTGGAATAACATACAATATAGTGGCCCATAATGTTTTGTCATAAAAACAAAGATTTGCATTAGGTGGTTGTACTGAAACAATCAGAAGACAGCTACATTGCATGCTCTCAGAGTTTTATCCATTATATACTGTAAAATTACAGCTGTGAAATCCTGATAATTATATTTTATTTTGTTCTTTAAAAAGGCTTCCTTTGTCAAAAAAAAAAATAATCTGTGATTAAATACTCAGCTGTAAAACCAGACAAGAAAAATCCTCTCTACATGCCCAAGCATAGCTTAACGTAACGAATCTGTAGTCAGCCCTTACCTCTGCAGTTCTCACTATGGACAGTAATAGGTACGGTTAATGGGCACTGCTGTAAGCAGAAGAGGCCTGGCCACAGTGTGTGTCCACCTTCTCTTGCTAGCAAAGATAACATAAGGAACACTGAACAAGATATGACAGCGTTCACTGCTGAGAGTTGCCATCAATTTAAAAAAAAAATAGTTTCAGACCAGCTAAGAATGTAGTGGACTTGGCAGTGTTAGGTTTATGGTTGGACTCAATCTTAAAGGTCTTTTCCAACCTAAATGAACAAATTAAATTACTATATTGATATACTAGTAATGGAATAGCAGAAAACATTCCTACTAAACACATTAAAATAAAATGCAACAGCTGAGGAGTTCAAACCCTATTATTTATTTCATATAGAAAATGAAATGGTTTTGAAAGACATGATAATATAAAAAAAAAATTCTATACCTAAGTGAGAGATTTCTGTAAAAGAAATCTGCAGCCTTGAATACCAGCATACAGTTGATTTTAGCACGTTTTAGCCAGACATGCCAGACTGTGTTTGAACCAGCTCTGCAGGAATCAGAGCAGAAGGGAGGAGACAGGAGTACTGGCTTGTTTTGGAGAAGGCTTCCCTGAGTTGAAATATTTCTTTGGCTGTAAATCTTCGTCTCATACTGGGCTTAGTAAAACTTGTCTGAGACATGCAGTCTATCAGAAAAACAATCAAATTTCTATGTGAGGTCATACCAGTTCAGTACAAATAACATTGTTTTTTTTCTGATTTTGTTTGCAGTTTAACATTGTATGTCGTAAGTTTTTATTTATGTTCCTGTGGTTTTATGCAAAAAGAGGGAGGAAAACACATTAACATGAAGGAAATCTCATTGTAAAAGATAGATAAAGGGGAGAAGAGAAGGTTCAGGGTAATAAATAATCTTAATTAGTTTTAATTTTTCTAAATGAAAGAGATTACATGTTTTAGTGGCTGTATCAGCAAACATTTAAGTGATTGACAGAAATCTTGCTTGATAAAGATTACCTTTTAATAAAGATAGAAAAGATTGTATTTGAGAGAAGATTACCAACCATGATCTGCAGAGGAGCAAAAATGTCAGAGTGCCTTGTTTTCTTTTCAGAATTGACAGAAACACTGCAGAGAGTGGACATAGTGTCCAGGGTGCTCTAATTCAGGTTTTGTCTATTCCATCTTTCTGATACTGACTTGCTAACAGGAACATGATTTCACATGTAGATTTTAGTGAAATAAATAGTGATAGCAAATCACTGTTTATATTAATTCTGTCAACTAAAGAGCTTTTGTTCAGGTAAAAAAAAGAAAGTTCCACAAATATTGCTAATTTGTCTGGGTGTGAGAAAGGAGCCTGTCTTCATACAGTCTTTAAATCTTTTTTGAGCACCTGCTTGAAAGCTACTCCAGAATCACGAAGCCATAAGAACAGACAACTGATTGGTACCAGGTCCTCTGTTTCATCACTGGATGTTCACTACCTCTGCCCCAGACTTACTACCTTCCATTCACTGTCTATTTGCTAGACCAAACAAACACAATTTTATCAACTTGTCCTTACATGTCAGGTTTCCTCACTGCTTATCAGCCTTCCTCTCTCTCCTGGCCTCTCCTCAGTTCATGCTTAGAGCTGAATACTGTTTTCCAGCTAAAACATTGCAGCGTGAAATGGAAAACCAGTTACTTTGGCACCTTGCACACACACAAGTGAACATGACAGGCACTCACCTCACAGTGTTTTCCTTCTAGTTTCCTGTTTGTTTGTGACAGGATACTGTCACAGCATAAGTGGCATACAGACAGTTCTGTTGGGAACATATTTTGCAACTATTCCAAGGTCAATAGTCTCATACATTTGTGAGGTTTTTTGGGTTTGTTTTGTTTTCCAGATGTATTCCTTAGTCACTTCTCTCAGCACTTTTTTCCCAAGTAACATTCTAATGAGCTGAAAAAAGCTTTGAGTCCTTTTTGGTCAAAGGAAAATAAAGTTGAGAGTCATCTGTTACCTAATATGAACACTTTTCCTTGAAATCTAAAGAGAGGACTAACTGTACAGAACTTTCTGGAGTACAGCCAGGTTACTTCTGAAAGGATGAAATTCAGCTGTACTTTCTGCTTGTATGGATATTGCTGTTGCTATGTGGAAAGTTCAAGACCAACAGTTGGAAGTAGGTGTTGAAATACTTTGTAATGTTATCACAATTCAAGGGATGAAGAGGTTTTAATTCTAAATCACTAACTGCCATTTAATTCAGGCTGTTTGAAGGAATCCACAGTTTCTTCAACTGATGCATCTCTTACTTCTGTGGGATAGGAAAGGTCAGCCTTAAAGCCCAGCAAAGGTGTTAGTTTGAGGCTATAGATCTCTAACTCTTACTTGAGATGTATTCTTGGCAAAGGGAAATAAAGGCAGGAAATACCAAAATACTGATCACAAATTTCTGTCATATCAGTACAAGAGCTGTAAATAATACATCTGAGCTTCTTCTCTACCATTTTTGTCATGTTGGGATTAAGTAAGATGCAGTGCTGCGATACCAGCAGCCTTTCTTTATCACATGCTGAATTTAACTACAACTAATATATTCTTGCAGCTATGCTAACTTTAATGTAACACAAATAACTCATTAAATATGTTCTTTACAGACCTTGTCAGGTAGTTAAATTTATGGTGGACTTCACAATCCAGGAGTTTTGTTTAACTCAGCTGACATACCAGCTGTCAAGTCAACTGTGCACTCAGTAAAGGGAATGTAGTACCAGGCAAGGCAAGCAAGGGATTGCTTCCTTTGATAAAAACCAAAACAATATTAAGGCCTGTTGAGGTCCAGTATATTTTGCAAAGGGGAAAGGAAAAGAATGAAAGAGAATATTTCCAGTACAAGATGAAATTTCTTGATGCATAAAACCCCCAGTCTTAGAGACGATGTATATTACTAGGGGAGAGCATACTTAATAGCTGTATAGCACTATAATCAATAAATAGCAGTAATGTCAATTCTCTGTGCCTACCTTAATTGAGGGTGGGTCCTTCCCTAACATACCAGTCCCACAAGTATTTATATATGCACTTGACCTTCCTTACAAATCTTCATATGAATAGCTCAAGTGACTAAAGTTGTGCAAGCATGAAAGCATTTACAAGATTTTATTAAATTCAGACTCAAAACAATAAAATAAAAATCCTTGAGGTTTAGTATGTTTTGGGTAATGCTTTAGTTTTTCTACATTTTACACTACTTACCTGGTATAAAATTCCTCTGTGTACATTAGCAGTCCATTAATACATTTTAAAATTTTTTGTAGATTAGTATTTTATGAATATGCATTCATTGTCTTCCCCTGTTCTCTGGAACTCTGTTTTTAACAGGTGCTGGTGACAACTATTGAGTAGTATTTACGGCTTGCTTTGTTTTGCTCTCTACTGGAAGGACTAATTTTAGACATTTCATTCTAGTACCTCAGATTAATTTTCCAAGAATTAGCCTCAAAAATTCTAGTGCAGATATTCATACATTACAGGAAGTATCCCAGCTGAGATAAAGGTGTTGTATAGATAAATAGGGCAAGAGACAGTCATCTTTTTACAAGTCAGCAAAAGATGGCTGCAACCAGCATCAAAAAGAAAAATATATTACAATCAAGACAAAAATAGCCAGCTGTCTATTCCACTTGCTGTTCCATTAATAAATCTAAATAGCTTTATAGAATGTAAATGTCTTATTTTTAAACATCTATTAATTCTAGTTTTGTCTTTTCTGAGTAAGCAAGAGAGTTTTACTAATCACTTTGTATAGTCAGTCCTGAAGTGACTTTTTATTATCCCCTTTGCTGTTTTCTAGCATTAGCCATGTTTTATATTTCCTTCCTGGGATTCTAGACCTTCTTCAGATTCAAGCCTTTTTTCTCCCCATAGTTACTAAACAGTTTGATTCTTCTATCTTTACTCTTGCTCAGTGTCATTTATTCTATATGGCTTTTGTGATAAAGAACTGCAGAATACAGAGGGCAAGGACAATAGAAATCTTAGCTAATGAACTAATAAGATACAAGCAGAGTACCATAAGCTTTAAGCAGTTTGATATTTCACATGAGTGATCAACACATTTTGTTAGAGTCTTTGTTACATTGCCAAAACATTATAGGCCTTATAAGAGTATGTCTTTTTGGTAAAAGAAAAAGAAATTATGCTAATTTCAGGTCACTGTGTTCTAGTTTTGTATCAAAAGTTTTTATATCAACAGCAGTTTCATTTCGATAAACTAGTAGCATCCCTTCAAAATACCACGATTCCCAAACAGCTGCAACATCAATGAACCCCAAAATTTAAATATTTATATTACACAAGGGAGAGTTATGAGGACATCTATGCATGTGGCTAGATCAGCTTAAGTATGTTTATAGCAAGGCTTTGGCAGTAGAATAGCTAGTTACAACAATGCTTTTAGCCAAAATATCAGTAAAAAAGGGTCAAACTTATGCATTGATTTCAGTTGAGCAAGGTGGCAAAAATCTGATTGTGGATAGAGTTAATTATTCAATAACAAAGGGTCTTTTGAACATGAAGTAACAAATTGGACTTTTTTGTAATTGGTTACAAGTTTTTTTGGTTATTTTTTAAAAATTTGGATAAGCATGACAGTAATTAACTCTAAGGTCACATCCTATTACAAATACTTAAATTGGAAAGCTAAATATGAGAACAAAAATCTCTCTGGAAAAAACAGATAACTTGTGCTCCCACTGATTTCATGCCAGTTCTGCAATTAACAGTTAAGACGGGATTAAGGTCTGGCATCAAGGAGGCAACTGTTTCATGAAAAGAGCCAAAACTGTTTCTATGTCAAAAACATGACAAAAATCATCATAGCCTGCCAGCTGGCAGATCTTTCATAGAAATATAAACCGTCCAGCAGAACAACTGAATGGAATAATTTGAAAGCTGATAAAGTTTCAACAATATTGCCAGTTTCCCCTCTTAAAAGTGTGTAAATATTTCCCACAGGTGAACAATTATCTTTTTACTCTCATTTTATGCCTTCTAAACAGGCAAAACACCATGACAGCAGTTCTATTCCTCACAAGCAAGACATCCCTTTTTAGCAGAGACTGATCTACTCCCCTGAAAGTTTCCATTTAAAGTGTAGATAAAAAGATAAATCAACAGTGAAGTAGACGTTTAGCTTCTTTAATAGACAGAACTATTTTCAACACATTCTGATAGACATTACTTTTAATTGTAACAATATATTATCTCAAGGCAGTCTTAAAGCTTAATGAATTTACATAAAAAGAGATACTTGTAGTTCCAGCAGCATTGTAGTATGTGATAACATTTCTTATACGTGAGATGTGCCCAGAAGACACATCATCACTGTATTTAAAATTGCAGTCTGCCAAACTACTGAATTCAATAAGCAGTTTGAAACTGCAGAGAGAACAAATGCAATACAGGGAAACAGAGTAACATGGGTTTATGTTTGAAATACTTGTAGATTGTATAACAAGTTATATTAATCCAGTGCCATGAAGCTTAAAGGAATCCCACTGTGCCTTCAAAAAAAAACCATCTTATATTACCCCATTTTAATTATAATTAAAGTAATCTTATACTTTCCTTTACAGTTCAGCAGAACCGTCGTTTCAAAATGATCAGCTTGGTACCTCTACTTCCTGGTTTAATTTTACATTTGAGCTGCAGACATACTTGGAGAACTACATGGATGTAAGGTATTAACCTTGTTGCATTTAGTAAATGCTTTAAGCCCCACCTCTCCAAAATGATGCTATTAGTGCCCTATTTTGAGAGCATATGACCATTTGTGAGTGAAAATAAAATAATTTGTGTAATATAAAATTTCCAAGTCTTACTTAAGGCCCTGTTAAAGAAATATTTCTTGATTCTCTCTTAAGCCTTTCACTGACAGCTGGCTCAGATACAAGCTCAGTGAAAAGCAGTATTTTTTTTCTCCTCATCCAGTACCCTGTTGTTTGTTATCCTTATTTGAAAGGATTTAGTAACAGCCGTTCTTCCATAGTGTGACCTCCAAACAGTCATGGTCTGTTTTCCTCCCTTCTGAAAAAAATTATCAAGGAAATAAAGTGTCATCTGACTTGAACTACATTTGCTCTGGCACATGTTGCACTCCTCCCATCTCTGAGGTCCAAAGTAGAATTTGTTACACTAGTCTTGGTAATTTCTGCAAGCAGTGGTTGATTTGACCTTTTAATCCAGCTAGCTTTTTCCTCCGGAGAGCTAAAATCATGGGCTGTAGGAAGGAGTGACTACAGTCAATGGGTTATGTGGAATTAACATGATTCATTGCCCTTCCAAGTTACCGGTGATCTGATCCATGTAACAAACTGCAAAAAATAAGTCACAGCAGCCTGTTTACCTTGGAAGGATAGTCTGGGAAGTGACTGCCTCGTCCCAGAGGCCTACATTTGGTCACTGAAAGTACAGTCACTACAACTTGTGCTGCCCTCTCTCCAAGGCAAAGGCAAGTGTCCAACAATGCCCGAGCACGGCCAGTCACTGTGGGGTAAGAAGTAATTGTTTCATAATCCATTCGGGACAATATTTGCTGTGAACGAAGGACATCTAGGATGTGGTTGAGGCGTCCTTCTGTCATGCAGCTCAGTATAGTCTGTCTCTGGCAGGCTAGTACTTGACAACAGTTTCCTTTGCAGCAAGGATCTTGAGTGAAAAGGAAACAAAATGATAGAAACTAAATGCTCTTTTCTTCCAGAACATGTTAGCAAGTGATAGTATCAACACTAGAAATATAACTTAGAAGAGGAGGAAGCATTAGTTTATTTGCATTCTTCGTTCAAAACTAGTCCAATGCATTTTCATCTTTTGTTTAAAACTCAAAGAACAGATTACAGAAAATAGTGTTTCTAAACGTTATTAAGTGCTAAGATTGTGTAAGGGGAAGAGATGTTCAGGTCTCACTTTGTTCATCTAGCACCTGTATCAAAATTTATGCAAAGCAGCTTGGCTCAACATAGAGGAGAAAACTTTGTCCTATATAAAGTGAAGAATAGATAACAGGTAGTTCAGGGTAGTAGGACTGTTTGAAATATGTATTGTGAAACTGAGAATTTGGGTATATGTCAAAGCCAAACTAGTAACAAAAGTAATACTCTTGGAAAAATGATCAAGAGCTTTGGGTTCTGACTCTTTTCACAAACTTATTAGAAAACTTAGTACTGACATTAAGGTTTTTAGTGTACAGTAAATACCATACACTGAGAGAAGATTAATAACCAAAAGCCATTGCTGCTTTGGAGAATATGCCTCTTATTCTGATTTCTGATTGTTTCCAGTAGAGTTCTGTGATGAATTCTTCCTGCACGAACTAGTCTGTTGATTTATCCAGAAATTACATCACTTTGAAGTAAATTGAAGTGGAGAAGGATGGCTAGCTAGATGTGAGAACTGTCATAGGCCAGCTTGCAAAAAGTTAGCAAAAAAGCTCAAAGTTTCACCTACTGGCAGAGGCAGGCTTCAAAATCAGGTGGTGGCCTTTTCTGCCTCAGCCTCAGTTCTTCCTACTGGACAGTGTAAGGAAGTGAATGGTCCCCCCTCCTCCTAGTCACCTGTTTCTGTAGTCAATAGCTACTTTTGTAGAGGTCTAAAATACACAGCTTAAAATAATAAAAAAAATTTCCAGACTTAAACAACTAATGTCTATCACAGTGTGTGCTATATTTTCTGTATTTTTATTACAGTCTTTTCAGAACTGTTCTCAGCCTGAGTATGACCCTGGAAAAGATCGAACCATGTTCTCAATGACCAGTGCCTGAATTTCTGAGAACATAGGAGTAGCTATGCACAGATAGACTCCTGAGACATTTGTATCAAGTTTGGAGGAGTTATTACACTAAATACCTAAAAATGCACAAAATTTAGAGATATCTTCATACTTCAAACTTTAAACAATTTAAGCACTAAGATTTGGCCAAGGAGATTATTGCCACCTCAAACTGGAAATGGGGTCTTACCTGTCACTGCTTGTTCAATGTACATAGGTTGTGGTCTGTGCTTAAGAGCCAGTGGTGGGTCCTTAGGCTGACAGCTTTCTTTGCCTCCAGTTGAACCAGATAAAGGAATTGTGCCAAAGGAATTTGATTTTCTACTGTCAGAGCCTGGGTAATCTAGAAAAAAATTAAGATAAGTGAGATGAGACCCTTAAATTGAACAACAGAGCATTATGTATGTCAGCTGCTGCAGAAGACTGGAACCAAAATGAAAACTAACTTGAGAGTGCATACTTATTACTAGCAGTTCTTTAGGCCCTTGTTAATACATCATTATTCCTAGGAAGATTTTGGCATATATTACTTCATACTTCCCACTTTTTCAAACTGTCTGTAGGAATTTGTTTCTGAAGTTATGGAACGTTCTATGCTGTCCTTAAGTCTGACAGCTATTGATCAGAACTAAAATACCTGGAAATGCAGATGTTGCTGTAAGTGAATTGATTTCCTGTCTTTTATATCCAAAGGCATAAGGAGTATAGAAAAAGCTTTTAAGGAAATACATCACTTCTTGACACAAGTTTAAACACTTTGACAGGACAAATCCACATTGGAAAGGCAAAGGAAGTTATTTATATAGCAATGGTGATTACCAGGAATCATTCCCATGTTCCTGGAGACACATTTTTGAAAACATATCTCCTTTTTTCATTAGCAGATGACAGAAAAATATAGTTATTCTTGGTGGCACATGGCAATAGAAACTGCAATAGTGGTTTCCAGGAAGGACTTGTTCTGTCAAAACCAGCAGGCAATATTTGATGTGCAAGGGAAAGCTAGCTGTATATTACAGGTCAGGGTTCTAAAATTTATTATTTTTAACCAAAAGAGGCTTTTTAATCTATACACTTAATCAGAAGATACATCATGGCATCTCCGGTTTTCTGCAATGAACTTGCACTTCAGATGGTACCAGTAGAGGGCACAGCTGTACTCTGAGAACAGATAGTTTTACTTTGAAAATAACATGTGGATATGGAACAACTGGTTAATATTTATCCTTTCTTTAGACTAGTTGGAGCTGATAGAGACCTTTCTTTGTTGTTGTGTTCTGTGGGATATTCGACAGATCCATCTTAAGAACATTTTCTGTTCCTGCATTATTTGCAGTGCTATCAAGTAGACTAGCTGACAAGCTTGGCACTACAAAAGGAATTTTCTTGCTGATTACACGGTTGGGTTTTGGTGGACAGATGATCTGAAAAAGATCAAAATAGAGAAGAATTATCTTCTTGGAAACTTTTATTCCAAAACCTTTTATAAGCAGTTTTCTCTTGGAATGTAAGACAGTAGTGCAGGGCAGGTATGCAACTGTTTAGCCCACAGACATACTTAATTCAACTTTAGGTAGTTATGTTGGGTCGCTGTGGCAGCACAGATCTGTAGGTTAACTGTCCTAGTGTTTACTGCAGTCCTAGCTTGCTTCTGCAGCCTGAACTGCCAGCAGCTGTGGTATCACTAGAACTTGAGCTGTTTAAAGCTCGTGCTGATCCAGGCACGTGAGCTTCAGTTCTATCTCTATCTTTCAGTATTGGCAGGCCTGCCACAAGTGCCAAAACCACTTTGAAAATAGCAGTTATAACTGTATTTTGGAGTTATCAAAGCAGTTGGCCTTGCTTTAAGAAATTGGTTGCAAATGCTAGAATTCAGCCTAGGACTTTTTCTAGCCACCATATTGAAAACACTACAAGAAAGGTTAGATTTTTGCCGTTTCATTAGGACCTTTTCAAGAAGGAGAGGTTCAAAGCAACTCTTGTGTGGAGAAGATTGTTTTTTGCAAGAGCAACATCAGAGTCAGCTGTTTGGAAGAAGGTAAAACTGGTTTTGTTGATTAACTGGATGGTGTTATCATTAAGGACAAAAAGGGTTAGGGACATTTTGCCCTGCAGTGTTTTTACTATGCATTGTCAGGGATGGCAGGAGAAACAAGCAGCTTATGAAGTATTCTTGTAAGACTCTTAAATGTGTGCCTTGTACTCACCTCTGAATTGCATATGCCTGTCTGCACTGTGTATATTTCTGAGCCTTTGCATGCATTAAGTGCAGCCTCCTGGAAAAAATAGCACAGTAACTCTAGTAAGTATACATATGGTTTGTTCAATTCAGTTGTCAGGAGCAAGAATTTGTACTGACAATATATATATTGTACTCTCAGGTAAGCTGATATATAGTGATATTGTGTGACACAGAGTAATTTTGCATTTTAGCACATGTAAGTAGCATAGAATCTGACAACTCTACCCTGGTGCTGTTTCAAATTTATTTTTTAATCCAGTTTTGGATCATGCAGGGGAAGGTGAGAATAGCCCTGTGTTGAGAGATACTGAGCTAGCTATAGCATGTTTTCCTTTAAGTATCCAAACAGCAGGGCTGTCCTGTGTTTAGTATGCCAAACTGTCTGCAATAAGGATGTGTCAATACTTGTAACTTTTTTCCATTTTGTACATCTGCAGCAGATTTTTTCAACTATTTTTAAAATTTATATACTTCAACACTTATTAATCAATCCATTTTCAGGAATCTCCAGTAGCATTTTCACAGTCATTTTGGACATATTATCAGTTTTTTGAATAATAGTGTTCTTTGCTAATCTAGCAAATAGAAAAATAAAACTTTGCTCAGGGGAGATGAGAGTATTAGATTATAGAATATTTGGCCATACAATCCTAAATAAACTTCAACAGTAGTAAAATTACTTGGACTATAACTATGCCACCTATTAAAACATTACAAGTCTGTTTTTTAATCCCAGAATGTGATTACAACATGTAGAAATAATCCAGCAGCCATTAACATAAACCCAGCAATAAAACCAACACCACCACATAGGTTGTGTAAATCCAGATGGAGTCAGAATACTTGTTCAAAGGCTGAGGCATGTGTCACTAGTTTCCCCACTCTGACTATCCAAGTTAACTAGATAGGATATAGCTATATTTGTGGCAGTCAGCTTTGTGCCAGATTTCCCATGGCAACACAGACATATATGGAGTTAGCTGTGTCCCTCAGTTGTTGGCTGGTCCCCATCCATTCCTGTGGTATCAGAGAACCCTCTCAGACCCTAGGACAAGCAGTGTCTTCTGCCTGAGGCACATCAATTTAGAAGCCGTGAACCATACAAAAAAAGCACTGATGCTAGTATTGCTGCAGCAGGTACTAACAGTGTCCAGGTCTTGGAATAAATTTCTTACCAGTACATACAACAAAAATTGGCCTTGGTTCTAGCCCTAATCTGATCTACTTGAGGCTGATAATTGTTCTCACTCACATGGGTTTACCAGACTGACTAGTGTTGGTGACTAGAAAGAAGCTATCATATTTTTATAATCACAGGTAGCAGTTGACATTGTTTCTAGAGAACCTCACAATATATATTTTCTACAATTCCTGAATGAACTTGAAGTGCCAAAGAGTACCCTCGAGCTCTCTGGCATGTCCAATAGAAGTGAAGACAAAACTGTCTCGGTTTTGAACCACACTTCAACTGAAAGATTGCAATTGAAAGAATCAGGTAATGTCCTTGTAGGAGAACAAAACTTAATTTTGCACTAACCTTTGCATCCATCAGATTGTAGATTGCAGTGGAAATTGCCTCCTTATTTATAGTAGTCAAAATTCCATTTAGAAGGTCTATACATTCTGTAGGGAGAATAAAGCATTTTAAATACCACTATGCATAAAAATGTGTGTATATTTAGGCTTCAGTGTATTGCAGTTAACTTTACTATTATGTTGAGTAGCTAGATGAACTGTACAAAATTAGTTTAATCCAACTTCCACCTCATATCTCCTTTTGGTTTTGTTATTGAACTGATTTTAAAGAATGGTTACAGTCATATTAAAGTCACATTTTCTTAAATATTTGTACAGGTGTAGTGGACTTACTAGCAAAAGCTTTATACGTGACTGTATAAATCTATCACAAAGCAATGTGCAAATTGCTTCCTCAGCACTTGCAAATTTTAACTCAAAATGTGCTCAAAAGTGCTCAGTTATCACAATTTTAACATTTCTTGGCTATCTTTTTTAGAAACAGAGGATAAACATAACAGTTCCACTAAAGTAAACAATGATTACACACTTCAAAAGGGAGCTGATTATGCATTGCAGTCACAACAGGTTCATATTTGTTGATATGGTGTATATATAGCTGACAATATCCCTTCCTTTGTTGGTACTCACTTTTACTTTATACCAAACACAATTTTGGAGATAAGTATGTCACCTCTGTTAAACAGCTTCAGTTAGAAAAACCATCTACAGTACTCTAATAATCTGAAGACCGCTTTGCCTTCCACATCAGATGTTCTGTCATTGATTTAGAGTGCTGGAGCGATGTTCCCAGCAAGAGTATCTCCATTACAAATCCTGCAAAGAAAGCAAATCCTAAATGTTACCTGCAGTACGTGGTCTGCAATCTGGTTCTTGATGCCAGCACAGAGCGATAAGGTGCAACAATCTGTTCCTCTCAGGCAAACTACTTGGTATAAACTTTTCTGAAATGCCAGGCCGCAAACTGCTGCAGATGCCTGTCAAAACTTCCAGCAGGGTTGCCTGACCTACAATTTATAGGAAAATGTCACTGCAAAAAACATTAAACACCTCAGAACTCTCTTAAAATTATATTCAGCATAAGTTATTGTGCATTTTAACATAAAGAGTGCTTTTAAAAGCAAAAATAAAAAACAGTCTTGTAAATAGATGTGCTAACCTTTAACAATAAACATAGCTACTTATTGCAACAGGCCATATCAGAATAAAGAACTCTTCCCAAATAAGTCAGAAGTAGCTATGTATATATGCATTGTAAACTACACTCAGATATCTCAGGTGTACATGTAATTTTTATAGGTATATTCTATAGCACAGTTTTATATAGAGCCTTACACCTTCATTATAAGAATGTAACTCCTGTTGTACAGAAAAGAGAATCTACTTTGGGCAGCCAGAAGATGGCAGCCATAAGCTGTATGAACATTAAGATACTATTCTATGTAGTATTTCTAAAAGGTCCTCAGCCTGTAAAATACAGGAGTCCTCCTGTTTTGCCATGCAGAACAGAGCCAATAGCAAATAAGCCTTTCAGTGATCTCCACCTCCATGAAAAATTGATTGTTCCTAGACTGTGACAATTATTATACAATGCTTTGCAAACTAAGTTCTTTAAACCTGTTTATACTTTCATCTAAGAAATTAAGATTCCCTGCTTGCTTAAGAGAATTCAGGATCAACTGGCATTTCTTGATCAGGATTTGAAACTCATGGCAACATTAAAAATGAGCATTCTGCTCATCCTGTTAACGCTTGCTTGTTCCCTGATTTTAAAATTACAACTGTAAAATACAAAGTGGTATTCTTTCTCACTAAAGGTAAGCAGAAAACTCAACTTGGTAACAGAGTGCTTCAGCAAGCACAGAGATGATACAAGCGAGTTAAGCAGCTACTCCTTTCCCCTGCAGAAAGATCAGCTTCTTTGGAAACACTGAGGATTTGTTGAGGGATTCTAGTCTGTACATCCCATAGAGCTATGTGCTTTAACAAGTAACAAAAGACAAAGGGACATCTGAAGAGTCAGTGCTGTTTGTATCAATTTCTATACAATAAGGGAATTTGTGAAAAAGATTAGGGTGACACAAAGTCTGCCATGAACAACAGAGATAAATACCTTCAAAAGGTTTCCGTCTGCTTAGGCTCTCCCAACACAGTATTCCAAAACTGGGGAAAAGCAAACAAAGAACAGCAAAAGACCATTCATTAGTTTATAATCCATATCTATGTTCTCATTTCCAAAAGCAAGTTTATTGGTTTAAGAGAAAGGATTTTTTCAAGACAAAGTCTATGCAAGTTTTCCTAATTTGATGAGGTTCTTTTTCCTGCATTAAGTTTGTTTTCAAATCAGAATGAAATTTAAAGTTTTTTTTAAAACATAGGATCAATTAGAATTACATTTCAGGTTACCACCTTTATCTCTGTTTGCTCTTGTGACTTTCAGAAACTTCTGTTCTTTCTATCATTTTTTGTTTCTTTTCAAGTAACTTAAATAGCAACTTGAAAGAGCTGCACTTTTCAGCAGGTACTGACAAGCACATCAGTTAACCTACCCAAAACTTGTTTCTGACCCACTGTGTGTCTATTTTTTTCCAGCAAATTTTGATGGCACTCCAAATACCTTTTTCCTTTTCTAACATTGTAGGCAGTATTCCAGTGATACCATAGATCTACATACATAACCCACAACTCATATGGCATAAAATACAGGTTTTTGATAGAAATCTCAATCTGCAAAACCAGAGACAGAAGCAAGGAGGCTGCTGAAAGAGAGAAAGCAGGCTATGGATGAGTCAGAAGGCAATCAAAAGGGGAAGAAGCAGTTCCAGGATAAACTTATCTGCTGACTTACATCTTACTTTACTGCTGAATCACAGTGTTTAAAAGAACCCCTCTTCTGCCTTATTTCCACATAAAATTTGAAAGGGCTTTTACTTTAATACCCTCTAGGAAAGTATTAATGTAATGTGGATGTACATGTAACTTACATGTACTTCAGTAATATGTCATATGACACATACTTTTGTTTTCTGTTACACCACTGTCTAGTCATGCATCTAACATCCACCAAGTCGCAGCTGAGCACCTAAAATTATATAAAAATAACATGATGGAAGATGAATTACGCCACCTGAAAGTAAGCTGCCACTCTTCCTGTGCAAAAATCTCGTGTTTGTTAACAGTATCAGTCACATCATTTATAGGTCTCCAAGTGTATGCATTAATTGACTTGTCTTAGAGCCTGTGTCTGTGACAGTAAAGCAGGAGTTTAAATTTGTTGCCTCCATAAAAGCTCTGAGTGCAGGAAAGTGGCCATGCTTAAAATTTATTTATAATGTTAGTCCACAGGCTCTGTACGCTGATTATAAAGATGAATGTCCATCCAGACAACGGTTGCAATTTGAGGCGGTCTCATTTATTGCAACAACTACAAAGCATGTAACATATCCAAAAGGGACATGTGGCAGTAGGTAATCTTCCTCCTTTGTATAAATCACCTTAGTTAAAGGATGAATGCTTGAGTGGCTCAGTGAGTTATTCCAGCAGAGATTCCATGGGACATTGAGAGAAAGGTCTTAATTTTACCTGGGCCTCATCTAGGCATCAGTAGTTCTTCCTGAAACTAAGGCTATAGCAACTATGTAAATTGTAGTTACTAGGTTTCTAAATGTATATGAAAAAGTTTTGACTGCTATGTTACACTTTTTAAACATTTAGGTCCATTATTTAAGTATTTATATAACAAACTTTGAGAACAATTCTTAACCTTGGTATATTATTCACCAAATATGTGGAATTTCACATTTAATTCATTGCTATAATTGGCCTCACGTGGAATATTATCCTACTGCATTATGTAGATCTGGGATTTTTACTGTAGTGTCTTTGAAAAAGAAGTATTTTGGCAACATCTTAGAATGTAGCAAGGATTAGGTATGACATGCTCTTAGTAATCCCATTCACCTGTAAATATCACCTTCCTGGGAAGGAAGTCCTCCTTCAAGTATTTCAGGAGCGAGGTACACTAAATCCTGGCAGTTTCTCTGATTGCAGTTCTGCAGGTCTGACTGCAGTTGCCGTTTCCTCCAGTTGGGTAGACCATAATCTGATATCTATAGGGATGGGAGAAATAGTAAATTTTAGTAATAATACCTCAAGACTTGGTATTAAGTGTTGACTATTAGGATAAATATATGTGCGATAGGACAATCACCGGATTTTACATTAATAGGCTAAGAGTAGAAGCTCCCACCTTGGCTCTGTACTGCATATCCAAAAGCACATTGGAAGGTTTCAGACCGCAGTGGCAGAAAGCAGGCTCAAGGCTGTGAAGGTGATGCAGCCCTTCAGCCACATCTGCCAGGATCCTTATGAGTAAGGGAAATGGAAGTTCTGGGTACAGCTGATGCTAAGTAACACAAAATACAGGTTTTAGTAGTGTGAAATTGTTACCATTCACATTTTCATTTGACAGTAAACAGAAGTACAATGCAGAAGCTAAAGAACAGATTGACTGTGACTACTCTCCATAATTTACATGCTGATTGTTCTCTTTTGACTGACCTTGTAATTAATTTTGTCACATACAAGATGATTTTTTATGTACCTCATGGATGAATGAGTGGAGGGATCCATTGTTCATCCATTCAGTCACTATCCCCACAAGTCCATGGTACTGGTAAATCCCAAGAGAAGGCAGGAGACGGTCAGACTCATAGTGTCTGACCTTTGCTATATCCTGAAGTAGCAATTTCCATTCCCTGTAAAAAACAGCAAGGGTTAGAGGGAATTTTAACTAGAGGTGAGATAGTGTAGGATATGGAAATGGGAGACAACCACATGGTTGCACATAAGCTCATATAATTCTATCAATAAAACTAGTTATATTATCTTCCAAACGATTCTAAGAAAATGAAGCAATCACTAATATAACATAAAAGACCTCTGGATGCTTTAATATGAACATAAGAGCACAGTTTAAAGCAGGATTGAAGTGCAAAGGCAGGAGAAAGCTGAATTATATGAAATGCTAGATTAAGAAAAATCAAGTGTCGTCGCCCCCCCCCCCCACTGTCCCAAAGAACTTGTATTGTNACTTGTATTGTATCCTTTTGCTATTAGTGAGATCCACATTTACAACAAATTACGATCTTCCATGCTTATCTAATGGGACCATGTTATATAAGTAATATATATCATAGCATGCCACAGCATGATATAAAAGCGAAGCCAAATTCAAATTTGATGTAAGCAATACCACTCTAGCGACTTTGCCAAATTTGATTCAAGCTCAACTGTGGTTGGATTGTAGACCTGAATCCAAACAGTTTATTTACAGAGAATAACAAAGCTTTGCTTTGATCATCATCAGAAGAATAAAGTTTTCTTTGCTAAAGACTTCCAACAGTTACTTCTTCATGCACAGGAAACACTGAACTGTCAATTCAATTGTGCATTTTCATGGAAATAACTGAACTTCTACTAGAGGTTCATTAATTGGATGTTTGATTTTAAAGATCTGATTATTTCCACTCTTGTATTTGTGAGCTGAAAATTCATTGAAATTCATTCAAAATTCAGTTAATTTCAACAGACATGGAGCTCATTCTCATTATTCTAACCAGCCTTTACATTGAGACTTCAGTTTCTCATATTTACTGTGTTGATTCACAAGCCTGTAAACTAATCACTAGAAGTAATTCACAGCCCCACCTGTTTTAACACTTACTTCCACAAATACAGTATTATCATCACACAGTTAAACATTTTGCAGCTGGAGTAAAACACTGTCTGTTCTCAGCTTTCCTATACACTATGTAGTGTATACAAGAGATGAGAATGGTAGAAAGAAAAGCAGTACAGCAGCTTTAGTTTTAGGGAGCAAGTTTGAGTGAAAAGATGCCAAATCAGTATAGCATGTTAAATTCAGAACAAAGTAAAATGTTGGTTTCTGTAACTTCAGCTATTTTGATTTGGGGTTTAATTTAAAGAAAGTGTGGACAGGGGACAGAGAAAACTTTTTTTCTTTAAAAAAGCGACCAAACAAATAATGTTGGTTCTGATTACAAAATTGCTGGACTTCAGTTATCTAAACAAAGCCCCCCACCCTTTCAAAAAACCCTTAAAATTTTTAAGTGTTCCCAAATTCTGGCAGCATTTGGTGTTTGAAGTAGCACTGACAATTTAAACTGTCAATTAAAAAATATTTGTATGAAATACTAGGGTTTTTCCTCCCCTGCCTTCATAATGGAAGAAATTAAACACTATGCATTAGAGTAGGACACTTTTTTACTTTTAACAAAAGCCACTTGAATGGCAGTGTTCTCTGTTAACAAGAGTAACTAGTCTGTAGATGCACATCAGACACTTCTTTTTTGATAAACAGTCAGATCAATGCATTCCCTAAAATACTTTGGCCTTGCTTCACCACAAGTAGCTTGTGGTTATTCTTGGAAACTTTCTGTGTTTGTCACACACTGGAATTTTATGGTCAGTAGGCTGATGCTCAGTTACTCCTCATTTATTTTTATAATTAGGACATGTACACATCTCACTGCCCTGTAACCCTGACCATTATCCCTCCCTCCCTCTCTACTCCCTCACCTGCACATGCTGGTTTAGATTAAATTGAACTGAGATCTCTTCAAGGACCTCCAGAAAGATGTAATACCAGAGCATGCCAAGTACCTACTGATCAGGGTTTGTAGACCATACTGTAGTAGAGATAATTAATGACTTCAGGATTAAGCTCTACTTTTATAAAAATTTGTAAACAGAGCTTTTTTCTCAGTATAACTGCCTCCAAGTTGCCTCTTGGCTAGTTGGGATTTTTAGGAATGGAGATGTGTTTAGGGATCAGATGATCCTGGGCAGGCAAGCGTTCATTCGGGTGCCATCGCTGCAGGTCTGTGCTGCCCACCAGCATGGTGAGTTGGCCAGATAAGACACATACCTCTCTGTAGTGTCCTGGCTCGTCAGCAGCTTCACCGAGACATGAGCGTTCCAAGAAGTGTGAAAGGCTTTGAGCGCAAAGCCTGAGCCTGTCCTGATCAAGGCAAAGCTATCCAAATCTTCCTGGGCTACTACAGGTAACGGTTTGGCCATTTCTTGATGGCTGGCTTGGGGGGAAAAATGGCAGAAAAGAAAAAAGTTTTAAGGACTACTTTTTGTCACTACTACCAAAGCACAGTGAAGTTGCTCCACTCCTTACTTCCCAAATAACTATTAACCTAATCCAACAGGCTTCCTTTTACCGCTCTGTGTCAGACTTTCCTTATAAAGACTGGAAAAAATGCACTAATTGCAAAGGAGTGTCTGGACCATAACTTGCCATCTGTGGCTGCAAGGTACTAATTAATTGCTCATTATTATTTCCATCCGATGACTGTGAAAGGAGGCCATTATTTAGAATACAAAATATGATTTTTAAAATGATACTGAACTATGTAGACAAACTACTATGTTACAGTTACATGCTAGACAAATATGATTTCCCAGCTTCTCATCAAAAAGGGCAATTCAATAACTCATGCAAATCTGCATCATTCTTGCATATCTTTAATACACCACCACATGTCAATGCAAAAACAAGGTAAAAGACATTTCTTGCTGCTGTAAGCTGGCAGAACTCTGCTAAATAGAGCTATGTCTTTATAGCAACCACTAATTTGGCCAAAACTCTGTCCGTAGTGTAACTCTCTAGGGCCATCTGAATGCTTCAGACACATTACATGGCAACGCACATGGATTAAAGATAACCTCTGCAAAGCATCGCTGTGTTACTACATGAGTAACATTTTTAATTACATCTGTGAAGCTACATTAAACTAGAGAATAACCAGAAGTCAGTGGTGAAAGAGGAGAATGAGCAGGCAAAGAAAACAGATGGGATAAAACCATTGGTAAGAATTACTGCAAGATCAGTGGTCAGTGAGTCAGAAGAACCCAAACTGGAATACTCCCTTCAGGGTCCAGTAGACCAGGGCTAAAAAAGAAAACATGAGGGAACTGAAGTAACAGGGCCAAAAATTTGAAGTAACCAGTAAGGACTGTTGAGTGTGAATTGTGTCCTTCTAGAAGTTGGGCTCTACAAAAAGAGCTCCTTGGATGCAGAAGGCCTGAAAGTCTTCTGAGCAGATCACTTGTTCTCCATGACTAAAATCTGAAGATAAATTAGCCTATGCTCATGGCTGAACTCCTAGTATATGGCCAACTTATTTGCAGTTAATCTCAGTATCTAAGCTGTGCCATGGAGGCACATTGACAATCATAGAGGGGTACTAAGCTCAGTTTTGCATCTAACCACAATCAAAATGCAAATAAAAATTCAGCAGCTTATTTACCAGTTCAGCTTCAATAGTATTTGATTTTGATAAGAAAGCACAGTTGAATTTTTTTTGCTTTTGTTAGAGTATTGTAGTTTGAAAGCAATAGCCACCTTTGGTACCTCACTTAGTTTCCTTAAAGAAAAAATCCAATATGGTATGAGGCTGACAGGTTAAGAGTTTCATAAAATTTGAAAAGATTGCTCTGAATCAAGATAAATTTAAGTGAGCCATTTATTCTTTAAAGTTGCAAAGACAGACCACACAGATCTACAAATCCTAAACATAAAGGACGTAATCAGAAGACTGGCAGGAGCAAGATTATGTTTCATTTTTGTTACTATGATAAATAACCATTTAAATAGCCAAAATAATTCACTCAACTCTAAACATAGTACAAGGAAGATCAAATATTAAATATAGGATCTAAACCTTTCCTGAAAGTATCCTTTTCTATTTAAAATTGAATACAGTAAACCTATAGCAAGAATTTAAAATACTTAACTGGCTACTTAGATAAAAATAAAACCTAGCCATCAGCTCCTATTTTAGATTTGTAAAACCTAATTTAACTAGAGATTTTCTAAAAATAAAATCTTCCCCTAGTTGGGCAGGCAGGGGCAGGCAGGTGACTGCTATAAAAACATTATTTCAAGTTTCTAATTTTAAAGGTAATTTTAAAAAAGTAATTAATAGCAAAGATGTTTCCTTAGTATGAGAGAAACTCTACATTATGTTAATGTTCAGATGTCTCGGTAACAGAAATTGGAAACAAATATCAACTTACCTCAGAAATACAGGCATAAAAACTATGGAACAATGGAGTGACACTGCTGCAGATACCAAATGCGAGTCAGTTTTGAACTGCATTTAAACACAGCTCAAGTTTTCCTGCCTGAGTCAGCTGCGTTGTTGATCTCTCCTTTTATTGGCTGCCTGCAAACATCTTGAAATTTCCTGGTCGGATATATAAACTGTAACTCTTTAGTGACTGCAGATGTGTTTTCACAGGCTGATTTGTTCACTGCCTGTAATTAGTGAGAGCAATTACAGAAAAAGAGGTTGGATAGCTACTTTTTCTGCCACGAGGAATGCCACAACCAGAGGGAAAGCTATAGAAGAGCTAAAAACATCACACTGGATACAGCCCAGATACCAAAGCACATAGAACTGCTCACAGATTGTGCAACTGATGCTTATCTCTGTAGTAGATCAGACTAACAAGTACACAAGTACAAAATCCCTGTAAACTTTTTAAGTCAAGTGGATCTTAAAACAGGATGAAAATTGCTGGGTTTTCTGGTTACAGGGTGGGTAAGCATGTTGCAAAGAAGAAATCAATTGGCTGTCAAGTAGCCCTGCTGAAAAGGGCATAGGGGTTATGATGGAAGTTAAATTGATCATGAGCCAACAGTGTGCTCCCATCACAAATGGGGAAAATTGCATACTGGGCTACATTAGAAATGCAGTCAAAGTGAGAGAAGTCATTCTGCCTCAGTTCTCAGAAATGGTGAGGCTGCATCAGAAATACTGCGGTCAATTTTAGGGGCCTCAGTTCAAAGAAAATGTTGAGAAACTGGAGAGGATGCAGTAGATAGTTACCAAGATGGGGCCCTAGAGCACAGCCCTTACAAGGAGAGGTTGAGGAAGCCAGTCTTACTTGGTCAGGTGAATGAAGCTGGGCTAGCTCTACTAGAAGCCTACAGCTACTTGAAGGTCAGTTGTGAAGACAGAGCCAAATTCTTCTCCATAGTGGCAGATAATGACCAGTGGCATGGGTAGATGTCTCCACTTCAGAAGTTCAAGCCAGATGGGACAAACTTTCACCATGTGCGTAATGCAGTACTGGAATGGGCCACTCAGGTTGCAGAGCTTCCATCCTTTAAGGTTTTCTGGACTCAGCTAGGCAAAGACATGGCTGACCTGATCCAGCACTGCTGGTAGTACTGCTTTGAGCAGGAGGCTGGGCTAGAAGATGCCAAAAGTCCAGAATTATCTTTAATTTGGTGAAAACTCTGTAAGGCCTGTGTTCTTGCTGCGCCCCCAGCATATACATTCACCTTGAAGGTTGATGGGACTGCTGGATGCAGGGTGGAGACTTTAGGAAAAAAGCAGTCATTTCAGTTGATCACATTTATTCAAACTTTGGATTCCATGAAGACTGTCTTTATAGAGTCTGACTTTAAAAACCAGTGTCAGTCAATGAGATTCTGTCCACAGGTTTGTTGGGTTTAGATCAAATCCTGAACCCCCAACAGGGAGGGAACAAGCAGTAGGGCAGTTACCTAATCCTCCTATGATCACAGGAAAGTCCCTTGTATCTAAAAATCATGTGGCTAGGGCTCTGTGGCCTGAGAGGAAGCACACTGCAAGTAGGAAGCATGGAGTATGCCTTCATGTACAATGGGTTATTTCCTGACAGCAGTAGCTATCTGACCAGCATCAGCTTTCTCTGCCCAACACACTTAAAGTGGTCTTAGGTACTTCTGTATTTTTAGAATATCACATGCTGGGGAAGCAGAGTACTGGAACAATCCTGCATTTGTTTACTCCTTTTGACTACTGTTTTCAGCTTAAAAAACTCAGTATAAAACTATAAAGCTTAATTTTAATCCATATTTGGAGAGAGCAGAAATATACAGGCCAATTTACAGTGCAGGTCTGTCTGAACTAATTAAACATCATTATTACTGAGCATGTTAATTAAAAAGAATCAGTATTTTACCAACACCATTTATCCAGAGAAATTTAAAGCCTCTCACATAATATGAAAGCTTATAAATAACAGGCAAGGCAAAGGCTTCTATAGGCTTATGCAAGGGCTGTCTTGTGCAATAATTAGACAAAATTAAAGAAAACGAAAGTTTAGTTTGACTGTAAGTTGTTGGGGGTTTTTTGGGGGGAGGGGATTTTTTTGTTTGAATTTTGTTTGTGGGTTTGTGCTTTTTTAATTATTGAAATAATATTGAATAAAACCTTCCAGCAAGGAATAATGGGTAAGATAGACATTGAATCTTTCTGATCTCCAACACATAGCTTTCATTCATTGCCACAGATACCTAAATACATAGATACTGGAGATGTACAGACAACTCTTGCCAAACACATCTGCCTGATGCCTAGAGACTGCATGCTACCATCAAGGACAGGGAAAGACTGAGATTTTAGCAGAAATACCACCTAGTGCACTTCCGACCACATGCAAGGGGAAACAACAATGAATTGGAAAGGTAATCTGAGGAGCCCTTAAGGTGACCATTATGTGAGTGTCTGCAGGTTTCCTGATTTATTGAGTGAATCGAGCCATCACAGCAGGGTTGAAGTGCAGGTAGAACTGCAGGAAGAATTCAGAAACAGTATGCTCTTATTTATACGTACATTTGTTCATGCTAAATGACAGTTCACGTTTTTCAGAGGAGTCATGGATCTCAAAAAACCCAAAGACGAGTTGTTATTTCATTCAGAAGACAAAACTGAGGCTCTGAGTGTCAAAGAACAAACAGTAAAAAATCATATTTAAAATTTTCAAAGTGTCCAAAGACAGTCTTAAAACCTAACCATAACAAAGCAAGAACTAGTACATCTGCTTTTTCAATCCAAACTTGTTTTTGTGGCTCACTCACAAGCTAAGACAGTATATAGGGAACACAAACAATGTTTGCAAGATCTTAGCATCCTGATAGTTATAGTGATGCCTAAAGGATAACGTGGTTTAAAACACAAGTGGTTTATAGGTCTCCCCCTCATAGTCACGCAGAGTGAACCCAGTTACAATCCAATTTTAAACAAATTGGGAGCTTTACAAGAAGCAGCATTAAAGGACCACAGCATAAGACAAAGCATTAATAGAGTGAGTATGCACAATAAAAGAATGACACAGTACCAGAAGATCGAAGCATTAAGATGACCCACATACCAAAGCCTCTGATGCATGTTCAGTAAATACTACACTTTGATATTTCAGAAGAGTTCCCATCATCATTTCTCAATCTGGTTATTCCAGTTGAGCATCTGTATGGGACAACTTTTGGCAAAGAGGTAGGTTCTAAGGTGCTGTTTCTTTGACACCCTGAGTATTTCAGGAGGTCTTATAAGAAGTTAATATTAAAATGTTGTTAGGCTTCAAAATTGTGGGATTCAAATGCTCTGTATTTCACCTTTATAAAACCTGAGCTACAGTACACGAGTGCAGCCAATGATATATCATCTTGCTCTAGAAGACAGGACTCCAAACAGGCACAATATTTGCCCACTGTAATGGGATACTTCAAGATACAAAATTATGGCGTCCATTTCATGGATTTGCAGTTGAACTAAGGCTCCTTTTTTTGTAAGAAACTTGTTTCCTCAAACACCTCTACCATGCTATTTGGGAAAACAGTTATAACACTTTGTCATTAATGAGATGACTAAACAAGAGTATCACAGCTGCTGGGCTTCGGCAGTTTCTGTAAAATGAAGAGTGCCAAACACCTCTGCTAATTAAATTGTACCACAGAAATGTATTTACCCAACTGTTTAAAATAGTGGAATCTTAAACAAGTATCACAGAATTCATAATTCATGTAAATATGAACAAGATGAAGAACTCCTAGACTGCAGAGAGCTTAGGGTATCATATCTCAGGTTGTTAAATAGTTTGTAAAAAGTATCCTAGTCCACATCCCAAGCATTTGCGATCTATTTTGGAACATTATGTACTAAACAGCATTAAGACAGGGTGGAGAAATGCTAAACCTCCAGGTCCATCAATTATGTACCAGCAGATAAATAGTTCCAGTAAGCTAATGGTGAAATGAGAGGCCTAGATTGTATGACCTTGCTGTGAACGTATAGCATAGCTATGTAAGAGAATATAAGTAGGCTTTGAAAGCCTTTACGCATACCAAGCAAAACTCAAGCTCTTCTAGGCAAAATAAGCACTCCCTCCTTGCTCCCCTAAGGATACCTGTTACAAAGACAGGGAACGTACAGCCATCTTCACCAAATCTCCCAAAGGCGGCCATCCTATCGAAGAGCACACACTAACATCTTTACCAACACTATGCCTACCTCCTGGATTTCCCATGGGAAAGTGGGCAAGATTTTTAATTGGCTTGATCCTCAGTGTTGTGTTTTTCCTACCTGACAATTCTGAAATATGAAAATATGCAAGTGGGCACAAATAATCAACAAAGAACTTTAAAAAATCTAAACTAAATGTTGCTTTCCCATTGTGGGGCTGGTTTGAGTTGTTTGTTTTGGGATTTTTTTTTTCTCCCCCCAAAACTGCATAAACAACACATACATTAAAGGCATCTGAAAGATACAGATTGCTGCTGACTTCCTTTTAAGTGTTGGTATAATCAAGTCACTTGTAGGTCACTTGCATTCACTAACATGGAGAAAGAATTCTGAATTTCTACAATAAACATCAGTGGACTTTCAGTCATCTAGGAAAATACTTACAGTGAAACTGAGCTCTACTAAAATTCACTTCTATTGAGTTCATATTCTTTGAACTTGGTTATTAACACACTAAACTGGAATTAAGTCCAACACTTCTAGAGATGAATACTTCCTCCTCGTCTGTGGAAAGCTGCAAACTAACACAGAGGACGTAAAAAAAGAGAATTTACCTTGGTTTCCCAACAGTGTTTCCAACTACAAGTGTCATTGCCCCTTGCAGATTGAAGAAGCCTTTGTCAACCTGAGAAATTTTAGCTGGGCTAGAATCCATGAATTGCGCATGAGTGATGTGAAGAGATAGCACCTAAAAAAAGACAAAGCATATCTTTTTATACCAAAAAAATTACTTATAGAACATCAATCCTGTTCAAAATTTAATAGAATAGTTTTAACCCCTTGATTATTGCAAGATAGGTTAAGTACAAGTTTCAGCTTCCATTTGGAGGCTGCCAAATCAAAGCCCTCTGAAACTCTATTCATTAGAGACTCAAGAGTTCAAAAGACAACTAAAAAGAATACAAAACATTGCTTTATTACACAGTCTCATTGAAAACATATTAGTTTGAGAGGCTGAATTTTTGATTGTTTGAGATGGCAGCTTTGCATACAAACACCTCAAAGGAGGCTAAACATTGCAGTCTTTGCCTTTAGCTTTGTACTTTCTTCCAGTAAATTTTTAATTGCTTAGCCCATGGAGATCACTATCACTTCTCCTGTGAAAGCAAAGAGAACAGGGAGACACAGCAAGACAAACACGTAGGCAGTATCCAAACAGGCGAGAGAACCCAAGTGCTGTCTGCCCTCGGTAGTGTTGCCTGTTTATTTATCTTGCTAGCTTTGGAATCCAGCATTTCATCTGTAACAAGGACACTTGAGTGAAAAATATAGTAACTAGTCACAATGTTTAAGAAAATGTTGCAATACAAAGCATAATCTTTTGTGACTGATGTTCTGACTTGTTAACTTCTCAGTTATCTAACTATCCATTTTAGTACAGGCAAATTGAACTGAAAAGTGCTTTTCTATTAATATCACCCTATGTACTTTTTTGCCTTTTGTTTGTTAAAGCTGAAACTAGCACTGTGGTATGAGTAAAAACAGACTGTACAGGGTGGACTTTTGTTCTACTGTGTTCTTTCCAGGAAGTAACAACAAAAAGAAATGACCTGTTGCAAATTCCCCCTTTACTGTGAGAGACAGAAAGCTTATCCATGTCCCAAAGTGACATATACACCCACTTCCTCTTGGCTTCAGCAGAGGAAAACAGGTAGCAAGACCCAGCTGTATGGAAAACATTAAAAAGGAAACATTCAGAAATTGTGCAAGAGAAGCTGATGACCCTTAACACCAGCAGGCTTAGGGAAAAGCCATGGTCTTTCCAGCTTACGTAGATGCCAGATGTAGGCTCAGGTTCATGATTGTGAGTAGCAACTGGCATTAAGTATATTTGCACAGTGGCACACACATCTCCAGAAAATATTTTCCTCTTAAAGCAAAATACAGCAGCATACATTTGGCAGTGTGTATACCAAATTTAGTGACTCTCTGGATTAATAGGCAATGGTTGTGCTGCCACTCAGGAGCAACTCAACATGATGAAGGAATGAACAAACAGGGTATTTTAGGAAAAATCTCTAATAATAAAAGTAAACTTTGGGGGTTTTTTAGCTCTTTTGCTAGGGCTGCCACACAAAACTGTCATATTTCAAATCTTGGTGTGGAAGACACTTGCTACAATCTGGTACATTTTATTATATAAGATGAGGGACTTCTAGTGAGTCTGGTTAGCTGTGTACACATTCAGGTAAGAAAGTTGGTGAAGATGAAGCTTATCTCAAGAGGAGGGAAAGTTCATTTGAGATTATTTCTCTACAGGTAATTTTATATGTGTAACATTCAAATCTAATAAAGAAAAATAGTACTGCTTAAATTGCTTGCTTTTGCTCAGATTGCCTGTTTTCAGAAAGTTGTCTGTTGTTACTGCACAAGTGAAAAGTGATACCTGCAAACAACATTATAATGCAAATAATGAAATAAATATGGGCATATTCATGGTTAAGCAACTAAGAGTTTGGGGTTTTGTGTGTTGTTTTTTTCTTTTAAATATCTTTGCCTTCAATCTTGATTCTAAAGACTATTAACATCTAAAATGAGGATTTCCATAGTTGGCTCAGGCTTGTTTATGCATTTGCATCACTAGCTGCTGTCTTGTTCAAACAAGATGAGAAAGATCAAACTCAAAAATAATTTATTAGGTGCTAAATGTTATATATTATGGTCATACATATTATACTAGCATCCTGAATTTTATCTAGTCTTGTGCTTTTGACTTTCCCATGATAAGGTATTGTCTAAAAATATATATCTTGTTTCTATGCTTATTTTCTCCAGACTATAGAGTAGGATACAGACAGTTAGCTTGGAAAGGTTCAGCTAAGCTTTATCAGTTTCTAAATGTTTTAAGTTTTAAATTACATATAATACCCGTTATCATTAATACATAATAAATAGTTAAATTTGGCCTGTCAACCCAATTTGAGTTGTTACACATGACTTCCTCAGATAACCAAAATTAAGATTAGCTAAAGTTTTTTTTCCCCTCCCCACAATGTCATGAGAAAGTTGGGGTCAGAGGCTCATATGAGTTTCATTACTGCCTCTTCTTGCTTGCCTGGAGAGAGCAGTTGCTTAATTTTCCTGTCCTACATCTTTAATAGAGTCAAAAATTATTGGAACTGCTTGTTAAATCAGATCAGGTATAGCACAACTAGCAACCTCACTGTGCTCCCATAACTGTAAAAGCTCAGTTTCTGACACTTCCAAAAAGTGCAGTAGTCTGTCTCTGCAGTGTCACATTGTGATACATGCATGATAAGCATACCATAGATGGAAAGAAAAGTGAATGAAGCAATCAAAAAGACTGACAACAATGATAGACAGAAATATTAGTTCTACCATTATATCACAGTTTATTAATAGCAATTCTAAGTATAATTGAATTCCCAAGCAAGAGTTCATGAGATATCTAAAGCTTGGTCTACAAGGAACACAGTGCTAAAGCCATCATAGCACATCTCAATCTGTACCTTTTCCATAGTATTGTAATAATTTAAAAAGTCTGAACTATGTTTTATTCAGGAAGAAGATTCCTAAAGATACTGGCTTCCCAAAGTTGTTCAAAAATAAGGAGCTCAATAAAAGAAAAAAGAGCAAGCAAAGATGAAGATGAATAAGCAATGCTGCAGCAGAGGTAAGTTCTTAGGAGATTCTAAAAACTCTGCTTGTCACTAGGTTCATGCTACAGCTTCAATATACCTGAATTAAAAAAAATATTAAACCATAGGATGCAAGTCTTCAGAAAATCGTGCTATATTAGTTTTAACACTAACACAACTACTTATAATTCAAGTAAGTTTTCAATTCTGTCCATCCCAGCTGCTCTTTGTCTCACCTAACTTCACAGGGGCTTGATTCTACTTTTGTTCATAGAGAAACAAAAATAAACTGCAACAGAAAGGCTACCAGAATGATTTATCTTATATTGATGTTAATTAGAATCCTTGTTTAACTAAAAGAACATTTCAGCATTGCTCTTTTTTCATCAATGTTTATGATTATTAGTATGACAGAGCTGCAAGAGTAGGCTGCTCTGCAAGGGACAGTGAGCAGGAGCCATGAGGGACAGGCAGGGATCGGGTCCTTACCAGCAAAGGCTGCAGTAGCCAAGCAAGTAGCATGGAAGAGAGCAGGCCTAGTAGTCAACTTACAAGTCCTGAGTGAAGAGGCAGGTCTGAGGGCAAATCCCAGTCAGCACAATACCAGGCTGAACCCAAACATGCCAACAAGGTAGCTCAGAGAGGAAACACTAGTGAGGGCCTGGGCTTAAATGCAGTTCCTGGGCCAATGGGCAGACAGCACCTGGGTGGAGGTCCCAGATGATGCTAATGAGGACAGTTAGGGACTGTTGGTGCTCTCAGGGCCCTAACAGAAGATAAATTCCAGTAGTCATAGCTTACCTTCCCTTATAGGTAGGCCCTGTAAAGGTCCTGAGTTTCTGTTAAGGGGTTTAATGTGTATTTATTAGGCTGTAATGATTTTTTAGTCTGTTCAGTAGGCTTTGGTAGGATCTGTTTCTAATTTTAAAAAGAATAATTTTAGTAGTGTTATATGTTATACTGTTACTTTCATGCAATTCTGATTAGCTATTGGCTAAAGCTGCAGAACTTAATATTGTTATCTCTCCTGAAAATATCTTTAAACTTAGAGTTTTCTCCCTTCTCTTTTTGGTGATACTCCCAAAAAAGCACGTTTTGACAGACTGGTGAATAAGTTTTGTTTCTTTTAGCACAGGGACTGTTTTACAGACATTGCAAGTTTCATGTCTGTGGTATTCTAGAGGAAACAGTCATGGTTTATTTAGAGGAGCTTCATCAACAGGTGGAAAGCCATGAGGGAAGTATCAGAACAAAGCTGGAACAAAGCCAGTTTCTCTAAATAGTTTCTAATCAGCCTCATATTAGCTAGCTTCTTCCTAAACTGGGAGTTAATGCATTGCAGTCTGCTAGAGATTTTAGAAGACAGAGGCTTTGTCCTTCTGCATGATAGTAGGTCTGGTCAGTCTGTAAAATCACAAAAGTCATGACTAGAATCAAGTTTGAGGTGAGAACGGTGTTCAGAAAATGTTGTATGTGACTTCTTACAAAAGCTGTTTGCAGGCCTTAATGCTGCCTGGCAGATGGAGAAAGATTACCCTGTTCATGAAGCTTTCTATGCAGTCATACAGTGACCATGCACAAGTGTCTACTGACTGCCACTGGACTTGTGGTAGTAGAAGCTAAGTACTCCATGTACAGAAGGAGTATGATGAAATGAGAAGAAATACTTAAAGGTAAATAAAGATGTTAAAAACTAAATTATCCTTGTCATGTGAATAAACTATATTGATGTTGAGACACATCATGTACTGTTTGAAAGGTTGCTGCTCTGTTTTGTCTTCCAAGAAAATACTGTGCATACTTTGAGAAATCAGTGTATATGCTGAATCACAAAGACAGTGATGCTTTGGTTTCATGAGGTCACATGTGCTAGTTTAAGCATTCAAATCTGAGAACTGAAAAACTTTGCTTATTTTTAAACAGACTGAGTTCACAACACTGTATCCACAAGAATAAAAATGTATTAAAGAAAATCTATTTTTGTTTTACCTTCTTGCACCTCGACATAATTTAGTTTTGTTCAGCCACCACATTACCACTGTTTTTCTCTCTTACCCTTTCACTATTGGGAAAAATGCAGGTCAGTTGTTTTCCTGCTGTTTCATCATTGGGGTTTTCTGGTAAATTTTTTAGCCTTACTTGCAGAACATCCCCTTTCATTCTGAGAATCTGGGAGCTATTTTTAGATTCACTTTAGAGGGAAAACTGTCCCTTTCAGCATACAGTAATGTAATTAATTTTCCTTTTTATAGGTTCTGCTTGCAAGTTTAATCTCAAGATGCTTAGCAGTGTTGCATAAGGAATATTACAGCCTTTAAAAAAGGGGAGGAGAACTGTTAGTTTCTTTCTGAGCCTGAAACAGTTCATATTTTGAGAATATTGCCCTCCTTGCTGGGCTGTATTGTGTAGGCTGCTATTTTCTCTTGTTGCCTTTTCCACAAGTTTGCTATCTCTCCCCTTGGTTTACCTCATTGCTTGGGAGGATTGTAAGCTGTGGCTGAAGTAAGGCTGATGTGCATTTATAGTGCTTAGCACAAAAAAGTTCTGATCATAGATCAGAGACTTGCTGTAGCAGTGCTGAACAAATAGATATAAGGTGAAATGATATATACAAATGTTTGAGGTGGAAGGTGCTACCAAAAATAGTGGTAACAACAGTGAGATTTGCGGAGAATTATGATGAGAATGTTTCTTTCCTTTCTCTGAATGTTACAACGAGCTTTTAATGTTCTCTCCAGCTTTCTGTCAGACATAGTTTTTCCTTGTGTATTCACGCATATCTCACAAATGAAGTGCACTGTTCAGCGTAAGGTTGGAAATTATCCCAGTGTGCCCGCAACAGATGATTGTCTTGAGGACTCAGCCATGCCTTGAACTGAAATAAATACATTCAGGTTGGTTAAAATAAATCCAATGTGCTAGAGTGTTGGATGGGACTGCTGGAGAGGGCAGTTTGAACCTGAATGGCTGTGACGGAAATTGAGGATGAAAGTGATGTATTACTTTATGTGGTCCAGGGTGTAAAACTTAAAAAAAAAAAAAATTTTAAAAAAAATTTAAAAAAAAAAAATGTTAGGAGGAAAAGAACAGGCTTGTTTCATTTTAGCAATAGCTCATTCTTAGATAATGATGGTAACATTATTTGTAATTCAGAAATCAGTACTAAAAACTCTGTATAAATCAATTACTGCATATTGATAACAAAAGCAAGAATCTGTTTGTGTAAGCTGAGGATTAAAACCCACTTCAATTCTAAAGTAACCATAGAGACTATTAAACAACACCAGCTGTAAGAAATATTTTTAACTTGACTATGAATCATTTGCAACCTAAAGTTCTCAAAGCTGCTGAAGAAATCTCTTGTCTCCAGGTACTTAGTTTTGGCAAAACTTAGAGTACTGGTGATAATCCATTCGTTATCCCCAGAAAGATTTTGTATATTTTTTTTTTAGTTGTTTCAAAAAGTCAAGCAGATAAAACTTACCTAATTCATAGATAAAAGATATAATAAGCTGAAAAGCCACCAATTTACATGTTACTGGTGGAGGAGGGGTGGTCTCACATTTGCTGCTATGAACACCACACTGACACCAGTGATGGCAGGAGATTCTTCCATGGATCTAGCAGGCACATTTGAATCTCATTTAGAGGACAACATTGAGGAATACTAAGTGAATATATGTACTTACTGGTCCAGAATATGTATTTGCTTAGTATCCTTAAGATAATCTATTTATTCAAGCTTTCTGGGATATTTTTATACTTAGCTCCAAGTAATGTTACAACTGTAGTGCCAATATGGCAGAAGTACAAAGCATTCTAAACCCATGAATCTGATTATTACTTGGCTCAAACATGAAATATGTTGCAGGCATTAAATGTTTTGTAAAACTTGCAGAATTTTGTGAAACCAGAAGAATGTTGGTGCCAGGATTTACAAAAGGGGAATCCTGGTTGCCAAAAGGAAATGAAGTGGTAACTGCAGATGAGTTTGCTTGACCTAATGTTTGAACAAAATCATAGGAGAGGAAGGAAGAGATTCAGCTGATAAGTAATCAGAATATAATGTCAGCTAACATAATTTGATAGGAAATACTTATTTCTGAGAAAACTAACTTTATTCTTTGAGATTTCTGCATAGATGTAACAGTTTTGTTAAAAGCTTTAGTATGCAATGACATTTCAAGTAAAAAGTTTCACAAAAGTAAACAGGCGTTTTACAAATATTAAGCAGACATGAAGTTGATGATGACCTAATTTACAGGAAAACTTAAGAAATAGTTGTTGGAGAGAACTGCCACTTAATAGATTTATCACTAGTAGGGCTTCACAGTGGTTTGTAGGGGACCTAATACATTTATGTAATCTGAGAGTAAAGGTGAAATATGATAAACTTTTGTGATCAATGCAAAAAGTGGTAGAATGTTAAAAAGCAATACAGAAGAGAACTAGATTGTTTGTTTGCTGGGCTTGTTCCAGAAAAATGCATTTTTCATAAAGGTAGGACTGAAGCTAATGCATTGTGGAGCAAAAAAAGGGTGAGCTTGCCTAGATAATAAGACTTATTGTGGAAAGCAGTACCTCCACAACTGAAATGGAGGCAAGGGAGATAGAAACAGGGTGGTGATGTTTGTGTGGAGAGCACCAGCAGGGTGGAAATCCGCACACTGCTCCAGCAGTCTCTGAAAAGAATGTTGAAAAACTGGAAAGAACAAAGAATGATTTGCCAGAAAACCTGAGGGTTGGCAAAAACACCTTAGAGCAACACACTAGAGAATGTTGTATGTTTCGTTTATCAAAAGAGACTGAGAAATAACTTGTTTACGGGTTTTAAGTTCCTTCATGAGGAAGGAAGATGGGACAGATAAGCTTTTCCGGAAGAAGCAAGGCCAGCAATGAACAAATGGCTGGAGACAGAAGCAGGCAGTGTGAAATAGAGGCACAGCTTTTTAACACTGGGTGTGATTGACCACAGGAATAAAACCAGACAGGCAGAGGAGTATAGTGTCTGCCATTTGATTTATTCAGACAATCACTAGATACCTTTTAGAAGAGGTATGTTACTCAGGTAAAGTTTTCACTGGCAATACGGGAGTTAGGGGATTAAGCTGAATGATACAGAGAGATTTTACAATCTGAAACAGTGTGGACATGGGTGTATGCATAGTGCTAACAAAAATGCAGCCAGATTATCCAAAAAAAGTTACTGGGATAAATCAGGGTTCATCTGCTTTTTCAATTGTCATCATTGTGGCTGTTGCCTGTAGTCAAGCCCATATGATTAAACACATCTATGTAACTTTTGCCTCTGGGCAGGAAGACTGGGCTCTTTCAGCCTGTAACTCAGTATATTCTTTGGAAGAGCTGTGGGTTATCTTTCTTTCAGCAAAGCCTGATTTGAGAGCCAAACAGTTTGCTATGTTCTTCTCAGCAGAACTTCTGGAGTTTGTGTTAAGTATTTTCAGAATAGCTGCATTTGGTCAGCAGTACAGTATATTGTGCTAGCTTTCATTTTATATTCTTTAAAAATCCTTGTATTTTCTCTGTTGTTTCCTGCTACTCATGTATAAATAGCAGTCCTGGATGCTCAGTAGTCTAAGTTGAGAAGTGAGAGCCCTTATACTTCATAAATCCTACCCTCCAGTGCTCTCCTGAGGAAATCCATAGGTGCAATCTTAATCCACAGCAAGCCAGTTTGCCACACTTGCTCACTGTCCTTTGCCTTTGCACATCTGAGAGTTTGAAAACTCTTTTTCACTCCTGTTATCAGCTGAATTGGATGTCACTGGCAGTGGTAAATGAGTAATAACTTCACAATGCTGCCAGGAAGCTTTCTGCTTATGGCTGGGAGGTTTGAGTGAAAGTTTCCTGCTTGCTCCAGCCTTGTTTCACCACGCAGAGGCAGCATGGAATCACACAGTTTTGCTCTGTGCCAGCTTTAACTTTTTTGGACTGGGCAGTGCACAATAATGCTGGACTGTTGGAGGAGCCAGACTCAAATTCCTCATGTATGCAATGTAGGGAGAGGTCCTGGTCCTTTGGAGGGCTTAGTGAAGAGAGAAGATTTAGGAGTAAAGGGGAAGAACATGTTTTACATGTTGCTTCTGCTGACTTAGCAGAATTTATGGTACTTCATTAAGATCAAATCAAGAGGCTTATGACTGCTATACAGCATTTGTGCTCTCACAAGATCAAGTAGAGTCAAGAACTGAAAGCAAGCGTCCTGTCTTTTTTCCAGTTGCTTTTCCTTGTCACATGGATGGTGTGGAGCATAATGAACAGGCATGACATATGCCATTTACAGTTGGTTGATATTCTGCTGATCCAGCACAGGAAAGGGAAGGATGATCTTGTGATTAAAGAACAGGGCTTGAAATCATTATTTTCCCTGAATTTAATACCTCTGCCATTGATTTTGGGTGTGTCTGTGGACATGTCACCCAGTGGCTTGTGCCTTATGTTCCATCCCAGTAAAATTAACAGGAATATTTTTATAAGGGTAGTTCAAGGTTCATTTAACGCTAATACTATTCTTGATAACTAGTGAAAGCATTCCAAATAAGTTGTGGTATCTTCATGCCAGTAACTTGAAAAGTAATCTACGGTTTGAAGCCCTCCTCTTTATTAGTAAAAAGAAGAATACTCTTACATTGAAGCAAGTATACTTGCTTTTGAAAAAAATTGTTGGTTTAACTTACCTTAAGGAGTATTAACAGCAGGCTTGATTTAGCAGACCAAGTATGAAATAGCATCAGGCGTACAGCAGAGGTCACTGCTGCGTTATTTGGATAAATGTTGCCATGTGGCTGATAGGCCTGACCAAAAGGATTTCTACTTCACAATAAATATTGAGGTTTCAATGAAATAGACATTTCCCTGAAATTTTTGTTTCTTAGATACAGAGAAAAAGCACCAGATTAGCTATACGTACAGAACTTGTACTACTGGGATTCTGCAGCTGTTTGGAAAAACTTGATCTTCACAGTTTTGCAGACAGATATAACACAGGCAGCTATTTTCACATCATGTCTTTCACTCTCAACACCCACAGAATTAACAAGAATCAGTTTTACAGAGAAGTCAGCCCGGGTTTGTCTCTCACTGGAAACAGGGCACCCAAAAGGCTCGGGCTCCCTGTTCCATGGTGGAGATCCTCAAGCACGTGCCCTGTGGGGCTGGTGGTGTGCCCATAGCCGGTCTGCCCGTGCTGCACAGGGCAAAGTCCTAGGGCTGCTTGGATTGCTAAGGAACTAGGGGAGTCATGCACATACCTGGTGCCTGATCCTGGAGCAGTTCAGGTCTCAATGTTGGGGTGAGTCCACTTGGCCGGTCTGTTTTAGAGATGCTGATTTGGAGCATATCTAGAAGTCTACCACAGAGGTGAACAGTTTGGAGGGGAAAGGATGGGAAAGAGACCGAATCCTGGAGTGGTGGACCAGGACTGTAGGCAGGAGTTCAGGCAGACCTGTCTTGGATTTGATGGAAATTCATCACACCTCAGATACTTGAATCATTTTAGGTTTAATCCATTGGCATTTTCAGGTGTAGCCAAATTATATCTGCTATCTAGAAAACTACATTTTCTGCAGAGAAAATATTAGGCCTAAAGTAGTTGTGCAAAATAGCAAACGTAACCTGAAAGAGCATCAGTCTTATTTGCCAGTGTTGCATGTAAGTATCACAAGTGGGTCCTTTTCACATACAAATTATTTGCTCTATCCTATTTATAAATGCACAACAGCAGTAAATGGGACAAGTGAAGCAGTTCAGGACAAACTGGTGATATTCCTTTGAGCAATGTAAAAATATTAAAGAAAAACTATTCACACAATATTTTACCTTTCAAATTGAGTGATTCTGAATATTAAAATTATTTATTATAATGCAAAAGGACCTCTTTCTCAATGTACACATTGTGTTAAATAATGTGTTAATAAAGAACAGCTCATGTGCCATAAATTTGCAATTCAGTTACTCATTATGCATTATGCCTTAATAATACTTACTCATTTAAGAATACTTACCCATTTCACACCATTGATCACCCTATAGATCCCTGCCACATTTCAGCACCGTTCTGAAGTGGGGTGGGATAGAAGGGTCCAAGATATGGTGTCATATCTGATGATGTTGACTCAATAGCATCAGGCATCTGAAGGTTTTTTCAGGATGCTTGTCAAGATGAGAAGTAATTCCACGTAAGACTGGAGACTGTGCAGACTATTGAACCTGGAAGAAAGATGAAGAAATGTGGTATTCTGCCAGGACTTTGTTTTTCCTTATTTAAGCAGAAAGATTCATTAGTAACTTCAAACTCAAATCTGTGAATCAGCATGTTTATGCAATCCTAAAAAAATGTGAGCCTGTTGTGCTTCAATAGTTTTTGGAGTGTTATCAGGGGTTATTTATCAATTTAATCATAGGTTTAGAGAGTGGTTGTAAATGGGGTGAACTTCCTCAGTAGAAAAGCATAATGAATGACCTTTGTCCATTAAAAGGAACAATAATTAAGCATAGCACTAGATCTCTGTTCCCAGGCATAATCCTGTAAGAACAGTGATCAAAGGATAAGTGAAGAAAAAGAACAGGGACCCAGCAATTACGATTTTCAAAATGTTAAAGACCGCATTGAGGTCAGTCAGGATGCACAGACCTAGGGGAGACAGAGGGAGGGGGCAGTGCAAGACCCCCCTGTTCTGAAGAAGCCTGCCAAAAACATAGCACAGGTACAAGGAAGAAGAGATTTGTTACCTTCCTTTGTTCCCAGAGAGCAATGTGAAAAGGATTTAAAGCCAGAATTTGAGTTATGGGAGACGTAAGTGGCAAAGCCTTACTTAAACGAAGGGGGTTGTGTAGAAAAAAAAAGAGTTTCACCTCTGGGCAAACAGCTAGCAGGGTTAGTGTCCAAACCGTTTCTGAATAGTATTTACACAGAGATTATTTCCAATCACAATTGAGCTAGGGTAGTATTAAACTACTGGGCTTGACTACACAGTGCTGTGCACTATGGCTCCAGTCTAGTAGGATATTTGTGTCCCTAATCTGGCTAAGGAGGGCTGTAAAATTCAGGAGGTGCATTGTGAGATCAGGACCTGAGCTCCCAAGACTAGGCAAAACCAAAGCTACTCTGGGCCGTTCTGCACCCCATGCTCAGTCCACCAAGAAAGACTCTTCACGTGACTGATGATACTAACCACTGCTTCACATTTTTAGGCTGTATTTTTCAACAGGAACTTCTGGAGTATTGGATCCTTAGCTCTTCAAGAGAAGTCACAAGCTCTCTCTTCTTTGTAGTTAACAGTTTGCAGTTGTTTGGTGTTGTGCATCCTCAGACTCTCTGAAAAGCCAGTCCAAGCTATTTATGAAACAGCTTCCGGCACAAATAGAGAAAAGTATAAACATAGACCTCTAACAAACATGTGGATCTGCCCAGACTATTCGCAGTTCTGCAGTGGATATGGAGAGTAAACTCCTAGTCATTATGGATCCTGCTGAACTTAGTGCTAGCTGAAATTTTTAAAGCAGGACTGAATATTTCCATCATCACTTTATACATGGAGCTTGTATAACTCTTTCCTGGAACTTTATCAGATTTTAGATAGTCGATTTTCACAAATTATGATCACATGTCAGTGTTGGCATGAGGAAAAAAAATTCTACAGTTAATAAATAAAACCAAACTGTCCGAGGATATCTTAACAGGAGCACTCTTTTCCAGAGTGATTTTGGCACTTGTCCCTGGCATTAAAAGTCCTTTATATTGTTCCATTATAGTCTGTTCTGTTCCTAATTATTTAAGAAACTAAGTACCTTGGATAAATTCCCACCTGATACTATCATGCAAGAGCAGTGGAGACCTTTATGTAACTGTCCTTCAGCTATGAAAGACAGCAAACCATTAGCAGCACAGGCTGGAGAGCAGCAGTAACAGAGTAAGGTTTAGTCAAGAATGGGAACAAGTGCAAAAACTTGTTGGTGTTTTCAAGTGTGTTGCGCCAGAGATGTGCTACAATCATGCTTTCAGTTAGCCAGGGATGTCTGGACCAGATTATGTGTCCGGCTGTCTGCAATACTGACAGCACAAAGCAATGGAGATGAGGTTTTTTTAGAAGCATCCAAGGGACTTAAGTGCTTTCAGATACTTTACCCAGAAACTTTTCTGTGTAGGAACTTGAGCTATAAAAGATTAGTGATGTAACAAACAAACAAACAAACAAAGAACCCAACAAAGACCACAAAACCAGACAACAAAGCATTGCTTTAGTATTTTAGTTAGTGCTTAAGTAAAGCAAAAAATGCGAGCTATTTCCTGAGTCGATAGTTGTTCTTGCCAAAGTCTACAATGAACACCCAGTCAAGACTAGTACTGCATCCTCACGATTCCTGGCCATGCTGAAACACAGTTTTGAAACCTCCTGCTCCCCTGACTCCATTGTTTTCCTGGTTGACTGCCCTCCCTCTGATCATTCCCCTTGGAAGTTTTTCCAAATCCTCTCTCCAGTTTTCTGTATGTGGGAGGCTCAAATACCTCTTTTCTGCCACATTTTTTTCTATGATTCATATACAAAATTATCCACTATCACTTGTTGAGGACTAAGAAATCTACCTTTTTATTTCTGTTTTTAATCCAGAAGAGAGCCACTCAACACAAAGCATGATCATAAGGGTGAGATGATGGCTTCTTTGTAGAGAGTTACCAGGATACTGATGCCACTGTCACCAGTGTAAAGGACAATACCTTGACTGCAAGTCTGAGAAGTTCAGAACAGCAGGTCTGCTATTAAAGTAGCAATATAGTC
This sequence comes from Aramus guarauna, assembly GCA_013400195.1. Classification (NCBI taxonomy): domain Eukaryota; kingdom Metazoa; phylum Chordata; class Aves; order Gruiformes; family Aramidae; genus Aramus; species Aramus guarauna. The sequence continues at coordinate 134,173 of VXBL01000837.1, read as the reverse complement.
AAATAGCAAAATCAGAAAATAATCTGTTCCTCATTGTTTGATCCGGGCACCTCACATTTCCCCCCCAAAGTACGCTTTAGAGCAGCAATCTAAAGGTTGATCCATCCACATATTCCAAGACAGCTGAATAGATCTGTCTTCCACTGAAGATGTTTATACAACAAAATTCAAAAATGCCCCCGCTGTGACAGGGATTTCAAGGCCTCCTCAGGCAGCTTGTTCCAGGCCATCTATTACATGATTGACTCTGATTTCTAAGGAAGTTCTCCCAAATGCCCCACTTAGATCTTCTGTGATGTAATTTTACAGCACTGCATCCTGCCCTATCTGGTCTGCACAGAGTTCTGCAGCAGCCTTTTATGTTTATAAATTCATTATCATGCCCCAGCCCCATCCTCTGGAATGAGCAATCCTAATTCTTTCAGTCATTGTGTGGGTCAGAGTGTACTTAGTTTCTCTGCTTTTCTCTATTTTCTCTATATACCGTATATTCATTACCTAGAAACAGTATGTGGGTTGCTTCTTGGAACTGGCAATGAATCACTGATTCCTCTTCTGGTTTCTGGGTAGACTCTGGACAGGATCTGAAGGCAACTTTCAGAAACCATAAGAAATTATGGTACAAAAGTTCTTGGGCTGACATTTGGTACATCATTACGTTATTCTTCAGTCTGCAATAAGCATGCTGTGACTATTATAGCTTATCACTGATGTTATTTAGAGTAGAACTGACCTTTTTATTCCTGCTGGGAGTTTGCGGTGTTTGAAACTAGCATATACTTAAGTCTTTGTGGTATCCTGTGCACATCGTATCGGATGGAAAAAGCCTGCACTGGCATGTGACTGAGATCACTTGTATATTTAACATGCTAAATTCATGCCATGAGCTGTAAGCTCCAGTAACAGTGTGCATCTATGGGCAGGATTATTTAATATTCTTTGGACAGATTTGATTTGAGTTTGCCTGTTGTCTGCGAGATGATATATACTTAAAATATAAGCTAGAAGGATTTTTTTTTAAGCCCAGGTAATGAATCTATGATTACTAGAGCACATATCCCTAATCTGTTTCTGGACCAAAGATCAGAGTGTAGGAGTTACTTGGATTACAGAACACTATCCCTTTATATCCTTTACGTTCTGACTCACACAAAGCAATTGAATTCTGATAAAACTTTTAAGTGCTGGAAGGTGAATTTTTGCAAATGCCTGTAAGGATGGAAGTTAATAATGTATGCAATGAAAGATTGCATCTTTCCTGTTTGTAAGGGACATTTTAGACATGGTTTGAGACAGACTGTTAGTTCCATATGTATTACAAATAAGTAAATACAGTAACACTTAGAAAAACACTTAAAAGCTTACATTGTATATGAATGGAAAAGGGCCAAACTGAGCAACATAGACCAATAGCAAAATAAAGGTTTCCCAAAGGATCTACAAACTCCAGTCTACTGTTTAGATTCAACTTCTTTATTAAGCAACTCCTTCCTCTCACAAACCATCAGCTGGCATGCACCTTGGGTTGCTGAAAATGTCATTACATAGAGCAGAGACCACTGAAGGATTCCAGCTATGGCTTTAGCTCCAGCAACGAGCAAATCGGAGCCCCTGACTAGATTTTTCCTTCTCTGAGTGCTCCGGTTCCCTGGAAAGATTTGTGGTTACATCTTTCCTGCGCCCCTTTGCCTTTAAGAGGATTTCATTGTTTTTCAGCTTGATCCCTTTACAACAACTTGCTTTTCTTATACGTTACTCACCAAGTGTGCTTGTCAGGGAGAAGCAAGAAAGGGATGCTCTGCAAGGGAAGGTGAGCAGGCAGGGACAATAATGTCCTTCCCAGCAAAGGCTGCAGTGCTCATGTATCTGAACAAGAGAGCAGAACAGGGCTGGTGGTCATTGCACAAGTCCCAAGCAGTAAGATAGGTCTCAGAGCAAGACTGGAGTAGTTAGGCACTAGGCTGTGCACAGCTCAGACAAGGTCTAAGAGCAAAGCCTTGATCAAGTTTAGATGCAGTTCCTGGGCCAGTGGGACGACGGTGCGTTGTGGAGGCCCCAGATTATGCTGATGAGGACAATTAGGACCTGTTGGTGCTCTCAGGGCCCTGACACCATCCAGCAGGTAGAAAAAAATTGCACAGATAAGCTTTTGCTTTTGTAAATGGATATCATATGTTTAGCAATGTGAGGGGCAGCATTATGTGAGTGCAGCATTAGCTGAGAGAGCAGGAGCAGATCTGGACCAGGGTGCCAGAAAAGCTTTGTACAAGGGGGATTTGTTATTTGGACTGCCCCAAGGACACATGGGTTTGGAATGCCTTGGAACAAGAAAAGCAAGTTCTTTTTCTGGGTGGGTTGGTTTTTTTTCTTTTTTCCTTGCCTCCAGTTATCTAACACTGTCTTGGGTAGGTGGACTTAAGTTACCTTTTTCACTCTCTAAATTTCTGCAGGAAGGTTTTTTCTCTGCATTTCCTTCTTCCACATAGCTGCATTGTTAAAAGTATGTCTTCAACTTAACTCTGCAGTACTTTTATTGGACACTGGTCTTTGAAAATAGCAAGGACATTGACCGTTGTTTAGCACAGTATACTAATCTGGGTGTATTTTAGCGTCCAATACAGTAAATATTTATTGGACAGTAAGTAAAATTCCTAAATAAATGAATCCTTGCAATGAGGATGATGGAGAGGAATAGAGGATGCAATCTGAGCTGAGACAAGAATGTCAGTTAAAGTTTGTTAAATGTTTGCATGCTGTGGGAAAACAGCTCCTTTATCTAATGGATTTTATTTCTCAAAATATCTTTGCATGCTCCTGTCTAATTTTGAATTAATATAAAAATTATTCTGTATAAAAAACTCATTATTTCATCAGTTACTGGAAGGTACCTATACATCTCCATATAGTACTGTGCTCGAGATAGCACGCTAGACGTTAAAGAAGATGACTACCAACTTCCCCAAAACAAAAGGCAGAGGTCACTTTAAAGCTACTCTGTGAAGAAAAGTCACTTAAACTTATTTGAAGCCAGAATAGGCACAGTAATTCTCAGACTAACTTGATTTCCATTTGTCTTAAAACATGTGGTCTGGCAGCAGTACTGTCCTATGAATCATGATTAAAAAAATCCAATGGAAAGAAATTATCTGCTTGAACCCCGTTCTGCCTGCAGCACTGACATTGGGATATAAATCATAGAGTGAAACTTTTTTCCTTTCTATTGAGATAAAATGAATGTATAAATCTTGACTAACAAATCTTTTCTATGTCCTGTAAATACAAATCAATAAAGTCTTTGGGCTCACTAGGAATATGGACTTTCTTATTCTCTTCCATTTCCTTTTTGAAGGTAGGCAGAGATCTGAGCTCTCTGAGGATGTTCTGGTGGACCTGGAGGAGTATTCTCCAGTGTGGATGCATGCTGCAGCTGAGAGCAGAGAATTAATGAACCAGTATTACATTGTCTGTCTTCACAAATAGTCCAAGTTTTCACTCTGGCAGCTGACAGATGGAGGATATAAACCCATTACTGAAACAGAAGCTAGGAAAGGTTGGTTAAAGTTCATGTATGTTAAAAGATCTTTCAGTTGGGAAGGTTTTGCTTTATTTTTTCAAGTTAATTAAATTAAAGGCAAATAATAACAGCACGTAATTGCATATATCTTGCTATTAGATATGGAAGTGAATGATGAGGTTGGAAGGAAACAAATTCACACCAAACTGAAGTAGGAAGTATTTCTTAACAATGGATTTATAGCGTATTTAAGGCTTCAGAAGAGCAAAAGATAGTTTAAATTGGCAGAAAGTTCCCAGAAGGAAGAAAAATTAATCAGGGACATTTTGAAACATTTGGGTTTGAGAGTCAATGCCTGTGAGACTTGCCTGGAACTCCAGGCTGTGCAAGCTGCTGACCACAGTTTGCTTCCCATGGCACCTGGGCAGTATCCACTGCTGCTGCCACCCCTAATTTTTGCAACTGGAAGAAAGGGGATTATCAGAGACGCCAGTGGGATGAAGGAGCCTTAGGAATTCATGGTGCCAGAGAGGTGTAGAGGGTCAGACAAGGTGACAGGGAACAGCTCATCCCCACATGAGGCTTCAGGCATTTTCTTTCTCTTGAGAAAGATTGAGATTCTCTTAGTGTGCGGTAGCCTTGTCATGTGCTCTCTGCAACTGCTTTGCCTAACGGACATATCAGTGAGAAACTTGTGGGAATTTAATTTTGTATATTTTATTACCGGAAGCTACACAGCTAAATTCAGCCTCCTCTTGCCCAGAGAATGATAAAATGTTCTGCCATGCCAAACAGGCTAGTCTTCTGCTTTTCTAATAGGAGACTGATGTGACGAGGTAATGAATGTTAACCTGCTCCTGTGATTCAGTTAACTGTCTTTCCTGTCCCCAGAATCCAGATTTCAGAACTGCCAGTGTGGGGCTTATGTTTTAAGTTTTTTAAACCCAAAATAACAGAGATTACATTGGTCAGAGCATTGGCAGGTGAGCAGAAAGGACCGAATAGAGATCCTCTTTCATGCAGAAGCAAATTGGCTTTATGTTTGAGTGACACAAGATGAACATGAGGTAAACTGATCTTTATGCATACTGTCATAAACAAATTTTTCCATTAGATCCAAAACTGTTCTGGAGACAGTTCAATCTGGTTGAGCTGAATAAAATGTTAAAAATCATAAGTTGTTCTTGAATTCACCTCCAGCATGCTCTAGTCTCTGCTGTAGTTACTCCTTTAATAACTCCTGTTACTCCTGAGAACCACATTGTCTGCATGGCTTTCAAGGGACAACAAGCAATATTCAATTCCACTTTAAAACCCCAAATTTTTTATTCATCTCATGCTAGGAAGTTTTCAAGGACTATTCCTCAAGAACATCTTACACAATGTATCTTCCCTTTCTTCTATTCTTCCTTTTAGCTTCATTTAGTATATTGAGGCATGATTCAGACTATTGAAGTGAATAAAAAGACTTTTGCTGATTTTGCCAGCCCTTCAGTTAGGACCTGAGAACCTAAGTTAGATGCCAGCCATTTCATATGCATATATATATATATATGTGCATATATAATAACTACCAAAAGCTTAGGAGAACAGTAGTGCTTATGAGCCATTCAGGTTAATAACCATGGAGATGGAAATTGCCTATTTATCCATACAGCAAGCACTTTGAGGAGGAAAGGTTAGCCATGTTCTCCTGCATATGCTTATTTTTGGTACGGAAAGATGAGTTTCAGTGTATTAGGGTGGTCTTACATGATTTATTTCTTTGCCTTCCTGGATAGACTGAGAGGAGGCTTGATGGGGCTTAATTTTGTAATTGTGAGAAACCAAGGGCAGGCTTTAATGGCCCTGGGCAGCCTCACCTGGCATCTCCATCCCACACCCATGGGCCCAGGAGCCCATTTAAGCTCAGTCCCAGGCCTCTGGTCTCTGCCTAAGCTGTGGATGTGCTAGTTTCTGTGCTTGGAACTGGTGTGCCTGACCTGTGGACTGACTTCTCACCCTGATCTTGTCACTGTAGACCTGTTCAGCAATCGCTGGCCTGCCTCTGACCTTGGTTATCCTCACTGGAGCTGGTTTGTAGTTTGAATTCCTAGCTTGATCTTGGACCTGTGTTGTTACCATGAGCCTTTCTCGTGATCTGGGCTCTCAGCTGGCCCTGGCTGTCTTCCCTGGTCATAGGAGCTTTCAGACAAAGTTTCAAGGCCATTTTTCTAGGTAGCTATTGATTTTCATGAACTACCTGGATCTTTCACTATTTTAATCAGCTTGGAAGCAATGAAATATTAATCATGAGATAAAAAGCAAAGCAAGAACCTAGCTTGTGTTATGCTGACAAATAGAGTAGTTAGAGCCACAAGGCATAGTGGATTGGTGTTTACTGGCTTAGAGAAGATGCAGTCAAATTTTTCTTTATAAATAGGAGTTTGTTCCTCATTCTAATTGAATGTCACAACAAACAGTATCTTGGTAAAACTGAGGGCAGAGAGTGGGTAGGATGAGAAAGTGCTGACAGGAAAGGTGGACAAATGGATGATTATCTGTTTCTCTTGCTGGTGGCTTGTATCATCAAACCATGCCCTGAGAGTCTTTTTCTGAATTACAGCATGGCTTTGGGGGTTACAGTGGAGCACAGTTTATAGAAGTGACTTTTTTGTGTTGAGATTTTTAAGGTTGTTCAAAGTGGATATCAACATATGCAATGAGATTAAATTTACTGAACAAGTGTAAGGGGATTGTTAAGATTACATTCCCTCTGTGCCAAAGCTTCTTCACTTTATTTTTAAATATAAGCATTAATTAAAAGCAAATTACTTGAATATTTCTTTAATTTGTTTTTGATTGGATTAGAGTACAAGATCAAATGTGGGTTAAATAGTTCTTGAAACTCATCTGGAACTGAGTAGTAGTAATATCATCTGTGATAACTTAATTGGATCCAAATCTTCTGCTGAGTGCTCCTATAAATGTGTTTTTATTTGAGTTCTCTGGCTAGTGGTGGGCATGTTGCATATGTAACTGCTTTCTGTGGAGTTGCCAGGGTGGGAACTCACAGGAGCTGCTATCAAGCCTTAGGTAACCATTTGTGTTGCAGTAACATCTAGTTGTCAGTTGCCCTAAATATAGGGCTAATGACACTAGTAGTGTGTGAGACAAACCCTTCCTTTCTATGTTAACACTTCAGTTAATCTTTAAAGCAATGTTAAGTACCTGTTGTGAACAAAGTTTTCATTTTCTTGGTATTACCTTTCTGATTAAAAAAAATATAAAAATCTGGCAGTGTGAAGTGTTAGCAACTTGAAACTCTGGCCCATATTTTTGAGTGAGAATGCCTAATTACAGGCATTTTAAGTTTGCTTTTAGGTAATTTTTAAACCTTTTTTCAGTGGTTCTCAGAGATTCTACTGAAATCAGTGATGTCTGTCAGTGTAATCCCTGAAAATAAGGCTTTGATTTTTAAGTCACATAGTTGAGAAAATACTGGTTTTTAATTGTCTTTATGCACTTACTAATGATACAAAGCAAAGCTTTTTTTCGTAGCTGAGAAGTGAAAGGAGGAGCTAATACAAAGATGCTATAATGTAAAACACACTGATCTTTCTAATATTGCCTCAGTATCTGTAGTAAACTAGTTATCTTCGGAGTGGTTGGAGTGGTGTGTATGTGCATATTTGGAAATCAGAACAGTATACCTTACTGCTGTGCATAAACAATATTGATGCTACCTAAAAATGAACACTTCTGATATTGGAGTGGAATGTCGTAAAGTTTCTGTAAGCTTAGTCTTGCAGTAGAGAAAAGTAGATGTGGTAAATACAATGGAAATTGTTTTTCTGGAACACTTGTCTTTATATAGCTTTTAAATTGTAAGCTTAATTACTAACATCTTCTTGAGATGAGAGTAGTTAAAGGTTTTCTGTTCCTCATCTTAAAGTACATTTTATTAAATGTATGAAAGTCTAAGCTTAGATAATGATGTAGCTGTTCCATGCCTACTAGTATTTGTCAGCTGTGTAGTAATCTGCATAGTGTACCTTCCTTTCTACCTTCTGCATGAGCAGCTGTGTTGGTTCAATGCAGGCAGTGGTTAGAGGCACAGTGTATTGTCTTAAAGAACTCATTGGTGTTTTCTTGCCTCCTTTTATTGAAAAGAAAAAACTTAATCTTAAAATACACATCTTTGTCTTCCTGGAGTTTCATGAGGCAGACTTTATCCTAGCTTTTCTTGGCTTATGCTTATGCTGTATGGACTGGAGTTGAGTGTGTTACTCGCTTTGTAGTTATGGAGCCAGAACCCCTGTTGTTACTCCTGGGAACTTGGTGTATGGTGTTGGCGCAAGACTTGTTCTGTCTATTGTAACCTACAACTATTATTTCAACAGCAAAGTGTCCTACATAGTGCCTTTCCTCCAGGAAGTACCTCATACCTGTCTAGAACACCCACCTTCCCCTCTTTTCACACCAGCTATTGTTTGTTTAGCTCTTCAGGCTGCAATGGGATGGCTTCTGATTGAGCTGGGCTAAGACTGTCTTCACAATATGTATCTATAATGCATATAATACTGAACTGGGAGCCAGTAGCTTGTTGAATGTTACTGCTTTGCTAATTCTTCGGGCTGTAATGATAATATCTGAATTTGACCACAATGCTACATCTGAATTTCTCTTGTAACTGGACTTAAAATGTCTTCAGAGTTTTTGGTTTGGTTTTTTCAGTTGCTAATGTAGCTCAGACTGACCTTCCACAAGATGGCACTGGAAGTATCCTGAATCTGTTCAGTACTGACATACAGGAAAGCATACTGTGTTATATATCTCAATTTGCAATGTGATTTGCCTTTGATTTTATTTTTAGTGTCTTAGGGCTGGAATCAGAATGGACACCTGTATCCCCAGGTACAGACCCTCTGAATGCAGTCACGTTGTGTATTCTCATTCAGGCTATCCCGCTCTGCTTTTATGCTTGTTAAACTGTTTTCCTTGGAAATCTCCATCTAAATGTGGCTCAAGGTATGGCTGCAGGCCACTCAATACAGATATGTGGCCAGAAGTTTTCTGAGGGTGTCAGCTGGAGTTCACAAGGACCATGCTGGGTTTAGAGACATGACAATGAAATACCACAGGAAGAGAGGCAGTATTTTTGTGAAGAGTAATATATTTTATTAATTCAATACAAATGTAACTGTATATAACTTTAAAGGCTCTCAAGAAACCATGAAAATGTAATACTGGAATATGTTCAGGTTTTACTGTGGTGTTAATATACCAAGTGCTGGCTGTTTGGATTACTCATCCAGTGGCATGAAAAAGTATATGTACGTATTTGGAAAAGGTCTCTAATGATATGGTAAAAATCAGATGTTCATCATTATAGGTCTGTAGAAATGACCCATTTAAACTGTTTGTGTTAACTTTTGAAACTGTAAAAGGGATTGTGATCTAATTTTTCCTCACTGCTGTACAAACATGCCTTGAAAAATATTCCATGCCCATGCAATATAACTACAATCAGAGATAGGAAGTTCAGAGAGCTCAAGTGACTTATCAAATGTCACTCAGATCTGGAGATAACCTTAATATCTGGGTTATTTTATCTCTTGGGTAATGCTTTTGGTAACTGACAAGATAAAATCTTGGTTTCACACAGATGTCTTCTGTTATTTCTATGTCTTTCCTACTTTCCATAGAAAGAGATCAGGAAATAGCTCTTTATGCTAGAGCGATTGTGTCAAAACACAGGACTTCTAAATCTTTCTACCCATTGCTTTTAAAAATCATATTCTGAGTTTAACAGTTTTAACAGCTAGGCATAGCTGAAGTGCTCTAAGACACAGGACAGACAGAAATAAAGCCCCTTATGCTACTGTGTGTGGTACTGTCACATCTTCCAACAATTTGAGTGTTGCATGGTGAACAGAGAACGTCCAGGGAGCTATAGCAGGCTGTGTTACTGAGTTAATCCTTGACAAGGATAAAAACCTTCTTATCTCTCATAGGACTCTTAGTTTACTGTTGATATCCCTGGGGATGCCCAGGTCAATAAGATCGTGTTCCTGGGCAGACTGGGTGCCAGTGCTTTCTGCTGTAATATAGTTCACTGTCTTAGGGAGCTGAACATCTTTGCAAAGTAGCAAGGCTTCTGGTTTCTCTGGGCGTGAGTCTTCCACAGCATCTCAGACTTGTTCTGATTGAGTACTTCTAGTTCAACAAAACATTGGAACCCTTTCCACTTTTGAATTCTCAGATCTGAGGTGGGCTTCTTAGTATATACTAAAACTGAACTTGGAAGTGAGGGGAGTATGACCGCAAAACTATTGGTACTATTGTCTTGACTGAGTTCAGTACTACCTGTAGCTGAGCTTCATGTGAGTTTTTTTCAGCAAGCTTTTTCTGCCAACTGAATTGTAGGAAATAGCTGGTTGTTAATCACTGATGATGAGAATTCTATCTGCCTGTTCCTTGTTTAATCAGTGTGTGAGATGCAGGTAAAATCCAGCTTATAAACAGACCTTTTCAGATACAACTTGATTTTTATTTTTTTTTTAGCTCTAATAAAACACCCTGAACGAGGCAGTTAGAATAAGGGCAAAGGTAAAGTGAACTTGCTGGCAGACATTTAATAAAATGAGTCAGGGTGAAGGAAGTTGAGAGACAAGAGACCAGTATGGTCTTATCAGTGTGGGTGAGGGGAGCATCCCAGCATTGTCAGCATGAATAAAACCCTGGAGCTGAAAGGTTAAAAACCTGTCAGTCTCAAACTGGCACTTCAGGAGTTGCCTGCCCAGCTTTTGTAGGGGGCTAAAAGTGTCCAGATGTTAGATTGGAGAAACTAGAGCCCATCGGTGCTGCTCTCAGCAGCAGTTAGAGAATGGAAAGAGCACCTGAAGATGTTTTGAAACCAAAAAAGGCTTTCACATAAATGGAAGCAGTGTGTGGTGGACTGCAGCAGACTTGTGTTCAGTTCAACTCTGAATTATTTGCACAGGCTGCTGCTGTGACTCAGGAAGAAAAGACTTGCAGCTATAACTTAAAGCTGCTGCTACTATAAATAAAACTGCAAGCAAGTTAAGGCTTCTATAATCTGTGTGGTTTTATTTATTAACTCCAGTGTTTTGCACAAACATTTGATACTCTTGCATCATGTAGGGCTGGATAGTTACTTTGTGAGTAGTCATGCACCTTCTTTCAGCTCGCTTGTCTTCTGAGATGAGTCTGAATAAATGGCTTTGGTAGAGGTGGCCCCAGAGACAGGTGAGGAGCCCACCCCAAGAAATGGAAAGGGTCTGGAACCCTCAGAGCCATAAGGCTGTTAGTGTTACTGTGTCTACCTATGTGCAGGGACTGGAAAACACGTTTCTGGGCTTTCTTTTGATAGATGGAGGAAGACTAGTCCAGCTCAAAGCTCTGGAAAAGACTTATGCTCGCTTTTCATATTAATTGCCTTTTTTCATGCTTAGAAATGCAAGCCTGTTTTCCAGGAAAATGCAAAGCTGTACTAGAAAAGGAGCAATCTGCTCCTAGTTTAATTGATCTTCTCTTGGCTAGGCTTTTTCCTAAAACTTTGAGATTACTCCTTGGTGTATGGAAAAACATTGTACCTTTTCCTGTATTACAAAACCATAATAATATATCAATTATATAGGAAGGCTGTTCCAAATGCCCTTGAAACTAATTGAAATGCTTACCTTTGCTTCAACAGGCCTTTCTATTTAATGTGGTGTGATTTGGCTCAGCCCCCTCTTAAAAACAAAACACACAAGAAGTTCCAAAAGTAAGTTTTCGGGAATGTTGACAGGCACCTTCCCCCCAAACAGCCTCATTCTTGTTAATGTTTCAGATGAGGAGATTGAAGTGGGTAATTAACATGTGTGAGCTGCATTTACAAGCTGCAAAAATGTTTATTGTTTTATTCCTTAAAGACTGACTGCTTTGCTCAATGCTAAATTGAGGAAAACGATCCTAGTTTTTATGAAAAATATACTTCTGAAAGTAAGGAACTAAGATTGTATGCAGTTCTGGCAGCTATCTTACGGTACCTCAGCTAACAAATTCCCTTTCATCCATCACTGATACCCAGCCAGAAAAAACTCCTTTGTGATGCCTGATACTTAGGCTGTTATAATGAAACTCTATGAACTTGAAATTCAAGCTTCTTTTAATGTGTTGCTCAGACACTTTTTGTATGTCTTGGACTTCTTTCAAAACAGCTTTATGTTTAGGAGTTTAAATAAACAAACCATCAAGGCTTTCGGTTTGAGTTAGAGAGATGTGGGGTACCTGCTGGCTTCTGAACAGGTGACTTCCTCAGTAGGCAAGGCATCTCTGGAGATGTGGACTTGTGTCATTCAAATGCAATACACTATGATCTGTATTTCGCATTTTTAGAGGGATTCTGTAGTGACTAACGTCCTGTGGAATAGGATGTATTGTGTGATACCTCTCAACTGGTGGAAGCTGGTTGCTGCTTAAAACTAGCAAGTTTCCTCCAAGGAGTTGTTGCACCTAATTAGCTAGAGATGGGTTAATTTCCCTTAAGGCTCTTTTTCTCCCCCTGCCAGCTCTAACTAGTGAACCTGCCTTCCTGTGCTAGGCACATTCTTTGGATGCACCAAACAGTCCTTTAGCAAGCTGCTGAACTATCTGCTGTGCTCCAGTGAATATGCCGGTATTATTCCCAAAGTGATATTGGGCAACTGATTTCCAAAGACTTTGGCAGAATCTTTAAAGGACCGGGGTCGATATTAGGCAGAAGAGGTTTGGCATGGAGTTCTGTCTGACTCAATGGTTTCATTTCCCAACAGAGTCTCCAAATGCAAGCTCTCTGCTTCGTGGCATGTTGCTTTGGATGAGCTTATACCTGCACCGGGGCATGAAGCCATCTTTTGCAAGTTTGAGAAAAGCATGTTGCTGCTTTGCTGAAGAAATAAGGAACAGGGGAAAAAAAAAAAAAAATCACTTGGTAAGTTTCAGTAAGGAATTTTTGTGGGGAAAAACCCTTGGAGGCAGCATAGTTGCAGTATATGAGTCATCTGAAATACATAACATGAATTGGGCAGAAAAATTGCCATCTGCTTCTCAGAAAATTAAGTTAATTATTATTTCTAGAAGATTAGGAAGAGTGGGGGAGGGTGGATAGATGTTTAACAAGTTGACCTTCCAAAGTTCATGGAAGTAATTTCTCAGTGCAGGCTAAAGATAAGATCAGAACCTGTAGGACAAACATGCCTGCAGAATAAATGCAGCTTACAAATAGTTTTAACACAAAGTTCCACCAACTTGCTGCAACAGACTGCTTTTTTTTTAGTTATTCATGTATAAGGAAATAAATGCTTGCATATTGGAAAATATGCGAAGCTTCTGCAGACAATTGCAACATCTCGGAGAGATGTGAAACAAATAATGTAGCTATAAAGATACAGGAATATCTAAGTCATAGACTGTTCTTATAGTGGCCTATTAGACCACTTCAGGTTTGTTGAGGGTTTTAGCAAGAATGACTGATACAAAATGTACTCTATCCTGATGATGCTGAAGGGTTTAGCCACTTCTTCTGTAGCAGAAGATGCCTGTTCACAGCAGAACATGCCCGAACAGTGCTTGGGTATGTTACAAGATGCTGCACAGCTGAGGAGACTGCCCAAGCCAACAAACCCACCTACTCACAGCATGCAAATATGAATTCATTCCTGGGGGATCATATTCTGTAGCTAAAAATGAATTATATTGTAAATAACTACTACAAATCACTTCATCTATTGTATTAGAAAGTTTTAGCACGTTTTAATGAGATGCTTGGTATTTGTGATCAGGCACAAAAAGGTGTGACACAGGTCGTTCTTTTGTAGCACAGCGAGAAATCTGGGTAACTTTTTTGTGCTAGAGTAGCCCTGTGGCTGAAGCACAGGCCAGGAGATCTGGGTTTACTCCTTGGTTCTGCTACAGGAATTACTAGCAGACACTTAATCTGTGTGAACTGTTTCTGTGTCCTTAAATGATTGAAAGCTTTTATTTGACACCCAGTCACACCTATGTGAGACTCGTATGACATACTGACACCCTGTTAAGATTAGATGTTTTCTTTATGTTACAAAATTATCCTCTTGTTTTATAAGAGGATTTCTGTTCTATGTTTGGCTGTGTGCCACTCAGCTATTTGATTTGACTTCTTTCTTTTCTGCTACACTTTTGTGTATTTGTGGTGAACTGTGCAATCTTTGCACTCTCAGGACACAGCTTAGTAATGACACTCCAACTTTTAACCATGTTCCAAGACTAACAGCAGTACTGTGACCACAGGACAAGTTTGCTCACCCTTTCCCAAATGACAGAACAGGGAGAAAAGGATCAAGACTTTATACTGGATGCACATCACTTTCAGGATATGAAAGCATCCCAAAGCTAAATAGTACTCAAAATCCTGCAGCAAGGTTTTATGGGAAACTAAAAATAATTGCATATTTTCTAAAATTATGTTCCATTGTAATAGTATTAATAACACAGGTGAAAAACTTCATAAAAATTGGAGGGATATATGGTAAGCTGGCATAATTCTATAGTTGCATGTAACTAAAATTATTTTGCTAAAGCTTCTTTTGTCTCATTCTGTGTTAAGATCAATGACTACCATAACATTTGACCTGAAGAAGAAAGCTTCGATTCAGCAAGGAACTTGAGGCTACTAAGCATTGTAACAAATCCTTTCCTCAGCAAAAGTGCTTAATCACATGTCTACCCTTAACTGTGGGTGCAGCTGCTCTTTTGTAGTCATGTGTATGTTTAAATGCAAATTAAAATGCATGAAACAGGGAAGTAATTCAAGATAATTGTTTGACCATGATAGTTTTTACCTTGCAAAATTTGTATGAAGTACAATTTATTTCCCAATATGGTTGTGCTCATAGTTGATATTTTTATTCACAGGCTGAATTGAAGAGTTGAATAAAGTGTCAGGTGTAATCATGTGTACTGATGGTAGTGATTTTTGGTAAGTGATGTGAGAAACTGAAAATTCTTTTTAGAATGAAGCATGTTACTTTCCTTGGATTTTTAATCTTAAGCTTAATTTTTTAGAATTTTTTTTAAATCATGTAAGTAAAATGTGCTTTCTTGGTGTTAAAATTTCATAATATTTAGATGCAACTGAAAGTATTACATGTTTTTCACTGAACTTATAAATTCTCTCAATAGTACTTTCAGTGGAAAACATCTGTTCAGAAACTTGGTTGTCAACTGTGGAGTCTTGATCCTTTGCAGTGCATTTAGCAGTGATTCTGGGCCAGGAGCAGAATTCCTAAGTGCCACAAAACATGCTCATGGCAGGGTGTGCATCTTGGTTTGTTTTTTTCTTTTTTTTCAGAGGCACTGACTTTGCAATGCACTGAATGCCAAAAATCTTGGAACTGGTGGTTCCATTACAGCTTAGCAGAGTGGGGACATCAAACACAGGCAAAATGACAACTGGCACATGGCTTATTGTTGCTGCTGAGACACTTATGAATGCCTAGCTGGCTTCCTCTATGGTCACTAATAGAAAAGCTTGTAACATAACTCAGTGGGCTCAGGGGTGAGAAAAAGTTAGGGGAAGACTGCAGGGAGGGAAGAATGAAGATCATAAGGTAGGCCACAGTGGAAGATGGAGTAAAAGACAATAGATGGAGAATTCTGTAGTACAGCAGTGACTTAGGTGTATGCTGGGATTTTTGGCCTGAAGTAGAGAAGCAAAACTCAAAGGAAGGCCAACAGAATGGGCTGCTTTTCTGGCAAGCCTGCAAGNGCGGGTAGCAGACACACAGAAGATCTGGCTCTCCCAGGCTCAACAGCCTCACGTGTTTCCTGGTTGCAGTAAGGGTAGGGAGTACTTTAGAAGTCTTGCATGTTACCCTGGTGCTTCTTAGTATCCATTCTGTCTATTCCAGGTTAGCTACAGGTTCTGTACATTCACTGGCAGTGCATGTACTTTGTCTTTCAAATATGCATAAATAACAGCCACTCCTGAGGCAAATCTAGGAGTGACTTTGCATAAGCTCTTCACGTATGCTTTTTTCCAGGTGAGAGAATAAGAGCAGATCAAGATCAGGCCTGGGAAGAGAGGGCAATATGAGCTCTTCGTGCTTCTCTACTATGTTTACCTAAGGCCACCTCCCTCCCGAGTACAAGCTGAGAACATGCTTCATCCCACATGATTGCCCTTCAGTTATTTTGTTGAGGTTTCTTTGTGAACAAGAAGTATCTAGAAAGTTTCCAAGGTGCTCTGCTTTGCTTTTTATCAGGCATGTGGGTGACTGCATTGGCTTGAAGAACAATCTGTGCGATGCTTCTGTACTGTCATATTACTTCGCACTTTTGCACAATTCCTATGTGTTGTGTCAGTCTGGCACAGGTCCAGGCAAGGACGCTCAGTCAGAGAAGGGACTAGCTTGAACTTGAATCTAAGGTCATGATAAATAGTCCTGTGGAAATGTCAGCTTTTACTGGTCCTTACTGGTACTGAAGTAAATCAAGTGCTAGTAAAGGATGACAGCCAAACCAGAAAGTTGCTACATAATCCTATGGTTTATCTGTGCTTAGATTACCAGATGATGTGCTGTTTTTCCTCATCTCAACATGTGAGAGATCTGGAGAGGGTCTAGAGGAGGCAAACCAGGTTGATGAAAGGTATAAACAGTTTCTGTATCAGAAATAAGTCATAAGACTGAGATGAATATAACAGAAGTCTATAGAGATGAGTGGTGTGGAAAGGGGTTGGTTGTGTACTCTCCCTTCCAATGCAGGAGCTAGAGACCACATGTGAAATCAGTAGGAACTAGATGAAAATAAGTGGAAGGAAGGTGCTAGCAAATGAATAAATCTCATCAGATTTCAGCCAGTTCAAATGCAAGTAGTTGGAGGTAGGGGAAGATACAAGATGAGCATCACATGTTTGTCCTGCTCTGTTCTGTGAGTGTCTGCTAACGGCCACTGCTGAGGATGGGATACCAGGCTGGTTGGACCCTTTGAGTCAGTCTGGCCTGTCTTGTGTTTGTGCCCCTACAGACAGTGGAAATAGCGAGCTCTAGTTACCTAGTGTGACAACTCGGGCATGCGTTCGGGCACAGCGAGCTGCAACAGCAGAGACCAAGGACATAAGCTCCTGTGACATGGCAGGATAGCTCTGATCCGCAATTAGTGCTGATAGCCTTAAATGTTAACCTTCAGAGTGTCAGGAGTGCAAAAGAAGGCTTTAGATAACACCGTGGTCAGAGCTCCCAGGGAACTGATATCAAAGATAACCTGTGCTTCTGGTCACCTCAGTGACACACTATCCTGCCCTGTTGAGCATGTATCAGTCTGCACTGATAAACAGAGCAAGTTGGGTACTTCACTGTCACAGCTCTGCTGCGTGGCTTCAGCCTCGAGGTAAAGGGTCACTTAATATTACAGTCCTTGGGCTCTTTGGTAGAGGGTTTTTCTTGATGATTCAAACTTAGCATTTTCACAATAAAGACAAATACTGACTAGTGAACCAGAAACACCTCCTTTTCATCCCTGCCTGGGACAATTCCTCTGGAGGAACAGAAAAATTGAGACATGCTGCAGCTGGTCTGACAGCTGCCAAAAATGTGAGCGAATTATAAGTAAGTTCTTTCTCTCTGTAGAATAATTATTGGCAAGGGCATAGGACTAATCTAGAGTGTCTCATCTCTAGTCTAGAAATATCTGCTTGATGGACAACAAATAAAACACACTGGTGGGGAGGGGGGAACTCCAAACAACCTAAAGTCAGTCAAGCAAAAAAATACATTTGAAATAGGAATAGTAAGCTTTTGGTACAACAGCTGGGGAGGAGAAGCAAGGAAGACATCTTTAGTGAAATTTCTTCCAAAAAAGGCAACTTGAACAAGATCTCCAGGGGATTTTGGTTCTCATTCTGGTAAATGCTGAATACATATGTTGAAAGATAATTCTTGCTACAGCAGCATGGCATACTTGTTTCATTGACCTATGCTCAGCTTTAAGCTTTGACATGTGCAAAAAAATGGATGACTGTCAGTTAGATGTGGAATTACACAAATTGCTAGGTATTTCTAAAACAAAGCTTTGGGGAATTAGTTACTGAATGGCTTTATTCTTGTGCAGAAACCCTGCCTCTTTCTTTCAGGCAACTTCACTGTGCCAAATCTTTTCAGAGTTCATAGTGGATATTCTGTATGTTCCTAAACCACAGAAATTACCCCGGAATATATGCATGTTTTTCAAAATAGCACATTCTATTTTACAGCAAGTGGCAGCTCCTTTCATGTTCCAGCCCCCTTAAACTAGTCTAAAACAGAGCTGTCAATTACAGGTGAGAAACCTTGACCTATGAAATAATTTTGTTACACTTTAATGCATTACTGTTATACTGTGACTAAGTGATAAGATTGTCTTTGAAAAAGATACTGGTTTATCCAGTTTTATGTGGAACAGTTCAAGGAACTTTAAATTTTGCTTGAGGCAGTCAGTGGTGCAGTACATAGTGCTACTGTGAGGGGAAATCAGGGTCTAAGAAAAATGTAGCTTGAATATAATCACATCAGCTAATCTTTCAATGTGCATGAAAGCCCTGTTAAGAGAAAGGGACTTGCATGCTAAAATCTCGTAGAATTTCCCAGAGACTCCTAAACTTACAGCCGAAAGAAAACTCTGCAAGTCAGGAACATCAGAATTGGTGACCTGGATGTAGCAATCAATCTCTGATAGTCAGTGTCAGCTGCTTCAGACAGTGGTGAAGAGAAACCCTGAGGGTGGGAAGCTGCAGGATAACCCTAGCACAGTCCTCTTGTAAACACTCACAGCTAAACGCTATTGTGCTCCGCTGCAGAAATGCTTATTTTTCTTTGAGGAAATCAATTATATTGGCTATATTAGCTCTGGGTGCCCTTAGCTGTACATGTTTCTAAGCCTTTCAGGAATGCTATTAAATTCTTTATCTTAAGGGATTCTTGATCTTGATAAAGTGAAGGAAATAAAACTTTAAAGTTAGGCTAAAGAGCTGCAGAATGGCTTAAGGTGTAGCAAGGAAATGAATCCAAGAATCTCCAAAGGCTTTCTGCAGCCCACTTTAGGAAATTTTGTGCAACTGAGTTAAGCTCATTGCATTACATGCTCCTTTTCCAGTTTTGAATCACCCACTTGTATTTGAAATCACTGTTTTGCCTTGAGGGGAAAACACGTATAGAAAAGATGCTCAGTGCTCACAGTTAGGCTGTACCTACTACTTCAAAGTTTCTTCTCTATTGGTTATTCCAGTCAAGAAACCATGGGTGTTAGCTTTTGTGGGATATTTTCTGCTTTTGGGCATATGCTTGCCAAGTTGCTCAGTCTGGCACATCATAATATGATATGGCAGTTTATTAAATTAAGCTATCAGTTGCCAAATGCCAGTATAAATTAAAAGAACATAATTTAACACCAACTATAAGATTGTAGAAACTAAAGGCTGTGTCTTCAAATGATCCTGCTATCCTGAACTCATGTAAATATTTATGAATATCTTGACATTAAGATAAGAGGAAAATTCCCTACTGGCTTCATGTGCAGTTTAATCTTTCACTAGGTCATAGCTGCTGTTTGTTTGAAATGAAAGTGCATGAGTTTACCTTTCCCCCAAACCACATCAATGTTGAGATCACGATGGAGGTCTGAGTGCAGTGCATGTGAGCCGAGCTTTCCTCTGCATCTTGTGCTTGGGGAACAAGGAATCTGCAAAGACCCAGTGATTCTGGGAAAGAAGCATGGCTGTAGACCCTTGAGCCTAAGGACTTGTAAGTCTTTGTATCCTATTAGTTTTTGAAAGGAAGCATATGTGCTGAGAAGTAGAAAGCACACTAGATTTGGCTATCATCCCTGTACACTGTCATCTGAGAGAACAGTTATCCTGGCCTGTTTTCAAAGGAGGACCAGGGGAAACGCGTGCACAACCACCCAGCATTCCACATGGACACTTTGCCTGTGTACTCAAGAGTGACTGTATTTTTGCAAGATAGCCATCGCTATCTCACAGTATAGCGGGCTACTTTGTACTTGCTAGGAACATCTTTTTCAGAGTGTGTTTGTGCAGACTAGCTAGATCTCTGCTAATGCTCTCCGTTATTGTTTCTTTAGCCTGGATAGAGAAGATGAGACCTCCCAATAAGGCATTCCTAGTGTGCACTAGAGTGCCCGCACAAGTCTTTACTGCAGAGTAGCCAAAAAGATGACTGCATGAATGCAGACAGTAGAGCTTCATAGCCCTCCTGGGTAGTGTGATTGATTCTCACCGTCCCAAGTTTATTTTTTCACAGGTGTTTCCAAGACACAGTGGTAGAAGGTGCTGATGCCTCTGGACAATGAAGGTTGATGAAAATCTTTGGGTTGGCCTCATTGATTTAGGAAGACAAACTTCTTAAAACCAACAGAGAACGATTTCAAGGTAAGGAGTTGAGAGCAAGGAAAAGCAAAATTAACTGTTTTACAATAGTTCCAGCAGAATGTAAAGTTATGCTTTTTACTTCAATTTCCGGGTTACTAGGACAAAACTGTTTCAATCATTTATCTGACTGGGAGGTCAATGTTCCTTTAAATAACAAATGCGTACAGTGAACCTTTACTTCTCTCTGTTGGATCCAGCTGCCTAAACACAGCAAAAAGAAGTATGAACACAGGACAGGACTGGGCCTTGGCAGGGACATGGGAAAGTCAGACACGTGGTCTGGCCAAAATCTTTCTTTAGAGGAAGCCATGTGAAAGCACAAACACATGTAAGAAGTCACAAGTAGAACTGGGTCTCACTATTGCAAAGTTGCCTAAACTGCTTTTTTTCTGTCAAGCCTAGCAATTATCTGGGCTTCCCCGTGGCTTTTTTAGCTCTGTCACTTAGCAAAGCAAGCGATGTACTTCAGAGATCCAGCTGCTGTCAGAGGTGGCCTGGCCACAGCTTGCATCTTTGGATTCAAAGGATGCCAGGATGTCTACAGGGAACATCTTGCTGATATGGGTCCAGGTGTTGGTGACAAATGTGGATTTTTTTAGTTGAAGCAAAAAAAGAAACTAGGTAGAATGTTACAGTATTGATGTCAAACAATTTATTATCATTAAATATGTGGGTTCTGGTTTTAGTGGATAAGCTAACGTAGAGTTTTTTAAGTGCAAGTTTTCCTTTGTGAAAAAGGTGGAGATGCTTTTGGCGGTAGTAGAGTGAAGCTAGGTTTCAGGTACTGCATGGAGATCATATAGAACCAATATACTTGGTCAGGCCTTCTCATGCTTGAATTTGAGATTCTGCCTTAGATTAAATGATCTGCACTGGAGGGGTGGGTAAAGCACTTAGTGTTCCCTGAGATGCAGATTTTTGTATTTGTGTTTTACTGTAATTGACAGAAACACCAAAGCATCAAAGGACTACTGTGGCCCATGGAGGATCACACTGGGAGTGTTCCTCTAATTATGAAAAACTAGCAGATCATGAAGTTCTAATATGTGAAAGTGTAGTATGTCATGATGATTTGGCACGGAGTGATGGTACACCTTAAGTCTGGCTAGAGGGGAGGGTGAATGCTTTGAGAGGTACTGTAATAAGTGTTTTGCAATGAGTCGTCAGCAGCAGAGGTAGCAGCAATGGATTCTGACACCAGAGGAATGTTACTCCTTAAGCTATGGAGTGCTCGGGCTCTGTACATGCTTCCCGGCATATTCTTCAAATTTTTACCTTGGTAAAACAGCCTCAACTTGTTGGAGTTCTGAGTACTATATTGTGGCTGACCTGAAGGGAAATTAACTGACCTTGGCAACATATGTACCCAGGAGTGTTGATAACTGTGAACTGCGGAGTATGACTTGAAGGTGGAATGAATAACTACTGGTGAAGTCTGCCCTCTTTTTCTGCAGGCCACAATCTTATCAAGTGGGGACTGAGTGGTGCAGTATTTTGAATTCCTCCCTACACACTGGTGAGGGATGATTTGCCTAGCTACTGTTATAATTATGGGCAAGACTCATTCATATAAAAGCAAATGTAGTGCTCTACCACTGTGACAGGTGGTTTTGCAAGTACGAAGATAGAATTGATCCTTTATATTATGTGAAGGCAGTCCTTAATGTTATGGGTCTCATGTAAAAAAAAAAAAGCTTTTCAGAAGCTGCTGCATAAGTATTATTTTGCTTTTGCTAGATCATTTGGTGGTATCTTGCTAATCTAGCTTAGTATCTGTTTCTGGATAATGTTCATTAGAGGCTAAGCTTTAGTATTTTATTTCTAAAAGGGAAAAATTTAAAGAACAGAGGAGAAACCCTTGCGAACAACTTGTTTTATTGACAGTTTCCACTTAGGGTACAAATAGATTTGCCAGACTTGTGTGATAGGGATGTGGGCTCCTCAGATCTCAGCTGGAGTGTAGTGCAATACACCTCAATGAATGAGCCTACAGACTAGTGGTTTAGAGACCTTCAGATTTTTACAGAAAAAAACTCTTCTAAAGGCCCTTAAATCTGTGCACCAATAAAATATTTTTGTCAGTTTGTGCAAAGAAAAAAGTATTGGTAGTCAACTGTATACTCTGACAGCTCTGGAAACAGATAGAGCAAAGATATGCTGGAAATCTTTATATAAGCTTTTTACTTGAGCACTTAGCTAATCTGAATGATACTGCTTGCAGAAAATGTAAATGAATTGCATAAATTTGTAGGTCAAAGGCTGACTGCCAGGCCAAGTGCGGATTACACAATTACTTCCTGTTCTGGAAAGTTTGTGCAGACAATGTTGGGCTGAATTATTTCTTTCCAGACAAGGTACACAAGGAGAAATAGCAATATTGATATATATTCCATGGTGTGTGTGTTGGGATATCTATAAAAAAGAAGCCCCTGAATTGCTGTATTCAATGGTCTTATTGTACAAGCAAATAAAGGACAGTGGGTTATTGTTGTACATGAATATTTTCCTCTAAAGAACTGTACTATGTGCAAAACTACAATAGAGCTTGTGATTTTGGAAAGACACCCTGGCTTTATTTGCAGAGGTAATAGAGATTCTAGTTATCCAATTTCTAGTGTGAAATGGAGAGGATCTCCTTTTCTTGTAGATAGAGGACATCTTTATTTCTGCAGGTTTGCACCCACAGGCAGTATTCCTGATTTTACTGCTTATAAAGCCTGCCAAACCATCACATTATTTCCTCTTGTATCTATGCCATGAGCAAGTATGGACTTGAACATCTTTGTCCTAAAATGTTTGATATGCAACACTGCAATATATTGAAGATAGCTTTTTGAAAAACCTAGTAACAGGACAGTCTTAAATCACCGAACCCAACAAATGCCTTAGTTTCTCTGGAAGCTTAATTTATCCTTGACTGATACGGATACATTTGTTACCTGCCAATAAATATTGGGATAACGCATATAAAAGCCTTTGCTCCTGTCAAAAAATCAGTATGAGTTATTTAAGAGCTCTGTGCAAATGCTACCTTGGATAAAGGCCCAGATAACTTGAAAGAGACCTTAAAAAACCACCCCTCAGTCTGACAAGTATTTACTGAGTCAGATTTTGAGAGGGATCATTGTTAGTTAAATGTTAAGTGAAACAATGGCTTCATATTTATTAGAACAACTTACTCTGGTGGAATTAAAATAGATTATAAGTATCTTTCTTTGATGTGGGTCTTGAGAGTTCATGAGAGGGAATTCTACACTGTTTTTTCTCTTGTATCATGTGTTTGAAAGTATGCATCTTAACTGGGTATCAGCAGTCCTCCTGATTCCCTGGAGACTGTAGGTTCAAAACAGATGGCCTCAGAGGTAAAAATACGCAGCACTTACTACTTGAACTGAACGCTTTGGCACAAATGATTTTATTTGTTAAGGGCACTTTAAATTTAGCAAGCTTGATCGATTATTGTACTGAATTGAAGTAAGATACCTTGGATGAACATCCTGGTATGTTGTAAATTTTATGGGAAGCAGTCTGACTCACTTCTACTGCTACTGTGCAACAGGTTTATAACACTTTGTCTCACTGAAGGAGAGAAAAAAAAAAGAACTGAAATCTGTATTTTCAGACCCACTACAGGTATGCTATAATAATAAGGTTAAACTAAAACTACAAACTGTGCAAAGTAGGAAGAAAGTCATCACACTTTCTTGTCCCTTTGTAGCCAAAAAGATCACTGGTTTAAAACAAGCAAGCAGTGTTATCCTATCACTCTTATTCCCACCTGTAATTATAACTAGCAGTTTTTCTTTTAAATACAGAGGGAAAAAAAACTAGTTCTGCCACAGGAAGCATTGCATTTTATGAAGCCTCAGGTTTTAATTTGCCCTGAGGGTTAAAAATGAAGATATTTGTTCCATGCAGGACTTCTGCCATGCACAGCTCCTCTAAGCCATGCTTTCACTGTAGTCTAGTCAGCTGAACATTACTAAGGAAGATCACTACATCATTCATTCACAAGCTGGGAAGGGAAATATTCTTGCTGACTCATGCTTATAAGAATTTTCCTTGCTCCGCCTCCATTCGTTTCAGCTCCTCCTCTCCTCTCTTAGTGCTGGTAACGTACTATATTTAAACAGCTGTCTTAGAGCAGAGGCAGGATTCAAGGCTTGTAGTTTGGTTGGCTTTCCTGACTGTACAGGCATTTTCATAACGAGCTCACTTCTCATCAGACCTGCTGGTAAAGGTAGGAGGGCTATAAGTAAATGTAGAGAGGTTGGTCTGTAACATTGCTTTTTGAATATCACAGGGGTGTTTTTAGAAAGATATTTTTGTGTACCATAAAGATTAATATTTTTCCCACATACTTTGTGGGATAACTGGCCTAGCATCTAAGAGTGATAATGCAAGTGGAGGGGGAAAAATAAACTTCTGATACTTGTAGGCAAGTATAAAATGTAAAAGCTATTGAGATTTCTGGTTTTTAAAAGCATGAATGAGTTGAGTTTTAAAAACTGCTGATGAAATGAATGGGTTGATAAAGAAAAGCTGAGGAAAACTGTTGCATTTGTGTTAGTATTGTTCTTGTTTAAACCTGAGTGTCATGGTAGCTCTTTCAGTCTTTTCCATTATTTATATATACTGACTATGCTGCTCTTTTGAACTCTCCACATGTGTTGTACAGGCCACACTTGGCGGTCCTTACTTGAGCAAAAGTCTCATTGATGTTACGGGGAGAGCTACTTGATGTGGCTGATGTAACTTGGCTTTTTATTTCTGCTAAAGATCATTCAGTGTCATTGTCTTGCTAAATGCATTTTTGCTTTTTCTTTTACTCACTTAAAACCTGTTTCAATTGTGCAGCCTGCAACTACTAGGGGCCACGCTGACCGACTTTGTGAGCTGTAGTCCCTTTAGGCTGAAGACTGTGTCAGGAAGGTATGCAGAGTTTGGCCCGGAGAGAGCTGGGTGCTTTTCCAAGCCAGAACAATTATGTAACATCACATAGACACTGAAATACTTTGGAAGCAGCAAGGAGATAAATTGTGGGGCTTGTAGCATGTTCCCAAATAAAGAGGAGGAGAGAGGCACCCCTTTAAAGTAGGAAGCCTAAAACAGGAGCCATAACAGGGATCAGTGTCACATAAGTCGACTAAGTGTGACTGCCTAGCAGCCTACTCTACGTGAAAGGGTGAGAAGAGCAGTCTTGGGTTTCCTTCTAGCTCAGGCTTTCTCTTGCTGCTAACTAGTTCTGTAGAGACTTGAACTTCAATGTCCTGTATCCTTTCCAATAGCCCCTGCAAGAACAGGCTTTCATCTGCTACACTGTGTTAGCTGTGCAGGTTATCAAGGTATATGTGGTTCCTTGATTCTAAGATAAAAAAAAAATAAATCCAACTTTACTTCTAATAGCAGGAAAAGCGAACATTTGGCCTACAACTGAAATGCCCGAGATGCTCTGAGCTCAGTTTTACACCTAGAAGTCAAAGATTTAGCCTACAGGATGGGAATAGCTATGAACAGGTTCAGCATAGGGTTCACTTTCTACTTAAAGAAGAATTATTAACTATGAATTAAAGATGGCAGCTATAGGATGTGGAAGGGACTTGTCCCATTTGTAGACATGTGCTAGGATAAACAGAAGCATCTCTGATGGTCAATCTTGTGTTGATAGAATTGTCCAGCGTCAAAACTTCAGGAAACAAAGCATGTAGCACGAAAATGGTTATTAGGGGTTTTGTGAACCCAGATCCTGAATAAAACCATGGCTAAAAATGGTTATGTATGTGCATGGATATATTTCATCAGAATATCAGTTGCGCTCCTCTAGCCGCTAGGATTTGGTTTGATTCAAATGCTCTTTTTTCATGTGTCAGTACAGAATGGAGGAGGAGAGTGTTATCACTGAGCCCTTGGCTGCTGGCTTTGTTCTCTATCAGGGTGGGGTAGGGTGGCATAGTGCAATGGCCAGGAGCCAAGGCAACCTTCCTCTAAAGTAAACAAGACTGCCAGGCTGATTTCTACTGTCTTGTGCCTTTTTGTCGCCTTCAGGCTCCCCCAGCAAAATGCTGGCATGCAACAGTATGACTTTGCACCCAAGTCTTACAAGCGGGCTTGCAGGATTGTTATTTATATGCTCTCTTGGAACTGTTGCCATGTGCTGGGTTGGTTCAGTAGTCCTTGCTTCCAGCAAAAATCCCATGGGTGTTGCTGGGTTACCACAGTCTACAGAGTGCATACAGTCTTTCTGTGCATGCTGCTGCAAGAGTGCTATGGAGCAGAAACCTGGAAGATTGCTTCCAGAGATCTTGCTTCCCTTTTCTAGACTCTCAGTAGTTTCACAGAAATAAGATGGGCACTCTGTTAGGAAAAACTAGTGAGAACTTTGTCTTCTTGCATATTACAGCCATGGAGTTTGTTACCATGGAGAAGAAATCTCTGCAGATAGGTACCTCTTCAGATAGGTACTGTGGTTTAAGTGGTTTGAGGGGAATACCTTAGTGGTCAAACCAGTGTCCTTATTCATTTGGAGTCTCTGGCCATCCCAGGTGCTAGTGCTGACTTCTACCAATTGCAACTCTGGAGCTTTGTGGTAGGGAATTATTTGGGGATAAATACACACAACAATCTGCTGAAGGTGGTGCAGGCTTTGGTTCCTGTGCTAGAACCTGCCTAAAAAGCTGGGGAAATACTTGGGCAGTTAAGCTGTGCTCCCGCAGCTACCAGGGTTGGGTTAAATAAACCTTAAGGCGTTGATGCATGCCTTGGTATGGACACAAAACACAGAAGTGTTCATCTTCTGTTGTGTATGCATCTACCTTTGAGTCTCAGTTAAACTGAGAACCTAAGGTTCCTTGAAATCAGTGCCCTTCAAAGCTAGATGCCTGAAGTGACTTAAATTAGAAAGCATGACTCTTAGGTATCTTAAGTGGTTCTTGCTCTGTCTGGCAAAATGCATGAGAGTCTTAGGCTAATGCTTAGTTAAGTGGTAATAGGAAACCAGTGTTACTAAATTGTGATCCAAAAATAAGGACAAAGCTGCTAGTTTTGAATACAACTTGTAAGCCTTTTGTGCCTCTGTTTGGATGAACCTGGTCTGGGGTTCATCCATATGAACTGTCACGTCCCTGCAGGCAAATGCATTTGCAAGACTCCTCCTGAAGCCTAGGATTCTGCAAATCCTAAACACACATGTGGTTTTCTGGCCGTTCATTCATTCACCAGGGTCTTACTGCATTACTGTAGTTGCTGGTGATGTAAATGTCAGGCTTAAAGCGGAGCATGACACGTGTAGGATGACATTTGCTGCAATACCTGTGTCAAAGGCA
The DNA here is from genome assembly GCA_013400195.1 of Aramus guarauna. Taxonomy (NCBI): domain Eukaryota; kingdom Metazoa; phylum Chordata; class Aves; order Gruiformes; family Aramidae; genus Aramus; species Aramus guarauna. The sequence goes on along the minus strand of VXBL01000837.1, from coordinate 106,908 downwards.
GTGATGTGCCAGACCTTATGGGAGTGTGCAGTGTGCTTGCCAAAGATCTTTCTGTGCTTGAAAAGGGTGCGGAAAGCATGCCCCGCTGAACAAAGTCATGCCATTCAGTAGAGTTTTACTTAGCTTTCCAAATTGAGAGTAATCTTTTTAAAGGACTGTGTTCTCTGTGAAATATCTTAAAAGCTTATACTGCATTTTGAAAATTTCACTTGTACTGTGGTAAAAATAATTTTTTAACTTTTCCAGATTAGTGACAGTATAGTTGAATTCCCTGGAAAACTAAAGTAGTCATTATTTGATATACTAGGATTCCTGCCGGAATGCCAAAAAACTTTGATTTGCTGTTCATTGAATATCTGCACAACAATCAGATGAGTTTTGTAGATACCACTTTGACACTTTAGTCTCCAAGATAATAAATTTGTTATATATTTTGCTTAAAGACTTGTTACTTACTTGTTCAGACCTAAAACTCTCTATTTTCTGGAAAATTAAGAAAGAAGGTTCAGGAACTAACCTTGCATTTATCAAACCCCCTTTAGTGATGGAATGGCAAATATTTAAAAACGCAGCCAAGAGATTTCTAGTCTTTGGACATAAGTCTTGAGTGAGGTTTGCTCTAATTATCAATAAATGCACAAGTCTATTGAGGTACAAAGCATTCATGAATGGGTTCATGACAACTACGGCAATAACGTATTTCTACACAGTATGGGCAGAACTGAAGTTTTCTTTAACAAGCTGCAACACATCAGTTACTATAGGCAGAGGGTTACTGAAGTTGCCAGCTGTTCTGGAGGGCCTGGAATTTGTGCATGGAGGAGAAAGATAAGGGTCCTCTCCCTCTTTAATGGTATAATCAGGATCATCCTTTGGGTTTGTGGGCAGGAGGAGAAAAAGATAAGCAGGCTTGTCCTGAGTGTGGAAGGGTAATGTGATGATCTGCAATGCAAGGATAATACTCTAGATCAACCTGGGTTTGTGAGCTATAAAGTCATATGTTTTGTCAAAAAAAGCAAATAATTCAAAACTTATTTGTTTTTACAGGCAGACTCCAGGACCTAAATGCTTCCGGACAGGAAAATGTATGCATTATGGAACAGACCCCAAAGTAAGAGTGGGTTCAAAGCACTGCCTGTAGTGATCGTTGGTAAGTTGGTTTGGTTTTTCTTTTTTTCCTTGCCAGCATTGCTGTTTTCTGTAGTGCTGTTGTTGCTTTGGACTTGCTGTCTTCAGCTCTTATTCCATGTATTCTTACTCAAACCAGAAATGCAAGACCACTGTTTCTACCTCATTTCCCTGATGGCCAAACTCTTTCTAGTACTGAGAGAAAGACAACTAAAAGTTGTGGGAGGTAGGGAATCAGGTATTTGACAAACTAAAACACATACGCCTCTTTTAATATTAAAATTGGTAAACTTTTGGGCATCAGTTCAGCTGGGCCTGGTTTTGTCTTTGTTTTCTGTTGGATATTTAGAAGGATTTGAAACCTTTTCACTACAGATAGTTAATCAACTTGCTGTGAAGTGATTATCTGTAGTGCTTGAGTTGGAGGTGGGTTTGTGTGATCTTTTTTCCCCATTGTGTGTGTTTAGAGAGTGCTTCAGATGCTATTAAAGTTTCTCAATTTTTCACATTTATTTTAAAATGAAAGTCAGCTACACTGATTTTATACAGATTTAATAGAATGGTAAAAAGCTGTGGGTTTTCTACCATTTTAGAAAGGAGGTTATATAGTAACTGTCTTGTCTTGCAAGAGCTTTGTAATGTGAGGATTCTTGGAGCAGAGCACAAGTGATGTCAGTGCCTTCCCTGCTGTGACCTATCATGAGCTATGCTTGAGTGCAGATGTTGGACCCTGTTCATCTGAGCATGTATTTAAATGCCTTGTAGAGCTGGGTTCCTTCCTTATCTGTCATCTAATTTATAGAGAGCTAGTCCAAAGTTAGTGTGCCACATAAATCACACTTAATCCTTGCTAACAGAAACTTTGACAAGGACACTACTAGCAGCAGGCTCTAGTCTGAGAGTGACTTTGTACTGCCCAGCTGTACAAGTCTTTAGGTGGGAGAGAGGATATTTTGGTACATCCCTAGTGCACCTACACAGGGATGCAGTGTGGATATATCACTAAAGCCTCAGAAGCACCAGGGTGAAGATGTGCACTCTGAGGAGGCTGTTGGACTGAAGCAGCTCAGCCATTTCACTGCAGCTGGACATCGCACACAGGTTCCAGCTACTTCCCCAGGTCCTGCTCGGAGAAGGCTGTGGACTTCCTCTGCTGTGCTGGCAACCTCATGAAAGCAGTTGCCTTCTAGAATAGTATGAGCCCTGGAGGAAGCTGTGACCATCCATATTGAACTTAGGTGTTGTTCAGAGTAAGTGGTCTGTGTTGCTGAGTGTTGTATGCTCAAATGAATTAAGTTTGCCTTAGGTACCTCCTTGTACTTCCTAAAGTAAAGGAGTAAGTTGAAAGGTGTTATGCTTTGCTGTAGCTGTGGTTTAGTTTGCTTTTAATTGCTGTTGCTTTTAATTCACTTTCCTGCAAGTGGAATATTCCAAACACTGACCTGCAGCTGCTGGTCCTTGCTCAGCACAGCAGACTTTGGCCTCAGCTGTGGCACATGCTGCCCTCCACATAGCTCCGCTCGCTGTTTGCTTTACAGCCTGAGCCTCTCTCCATCTCAAATCCCTAAGCAGCCGCCTTTCCTCCAGTTGCTTATGCAGGCAGCACAGGCGCTGTGCCATTGCAGGCTGCTGTGTCACTTCAGCTCTTCCTCCCCTACATCATCACTGCATCACGTAATGGTTAGTCACGTACTAGTGAGCAGCAGAGCCTGAGCAGCCAGAGAGGCTGACACCTAGTTATGCAGACACTGTAGAATATTAAACATACTGGAGAACAGCCATGTGAAAACTTTCCATGGCCTACTCTCATTGGGCTTTGGAGACACATATATCAAGTTTTTCCACGGGCTGTTGGGTGGTCAGCAGGAGGAGTTCAGTCATCCAGTAATCTGTTCAAAGTGCTGTATTCTGTGTGGGGTGCCTTGGCATGGTGGAGAGACTTTTTTTTCCTTAACACACTGCCTGCCATACTGTGGTAGGACTGGTTCCCATTTGCAAGTGTCCTCAAGAACTGTTAGTCAAAATGGTTATTGCCAGGAATCCCTTGTTAGATGGGATTTCTTACTGAGCAGAGTTGTTTCCCCCTCACTTGAATAGTCACTCTCATTTCTGGACTTATTCTGTATCCTGTGCACAATGAACAACTCTGCAGTGGTGTGAAATGTGCATCCACGAGAGCTGAAATCCCCCAGTCAGTATGTGACCAGTTCCTAAACCTTTAAAGAAATTAATGAGCCGTAACTAAATTCATCAGCATGCTAGAGACTTCAAGCTTCAGGTGAGGTTAAGCTCTGGCTTGTTTAGCTCAATGTCTTTTCAGTAAGTTCTAAAGACCTTGCAATGCAAATAGATGCAGCTGAGGAGGAGATGATGACATAAGTGGGTAAAACAACTTCCCCAACTCCATCCAGTAGGTCAGAGGTCAACCTGGAATAGTCCCCTGTATCTGCAGCGATGTAGTATCCTTTGAATTGATCTGGATATTAGAAATGCTTCTCAAAAGGCTGCTCTATCTGCAGGAGTATAAATTTTTTTTTTTTTTTTTTTTTTTTTTTTTTTTAGGGAATGGACCTTCAGGAATCTGTCTCTCATACTTGCTGTCAGGCTACATGCCCTACTTCAAAAGAGATTCTCTTCATCCTAATCCCATTCTTCAGAGGAAACTGGAAGAGGCACCAGATGTTTCCATTTTGGACCAGGTTTGTGTAAAAAGAAACAGTATAACATCATAGTAAAGCATCCTAGGGGTATATTAAAGTGATAATCTCACATGAAGTTTCAAAATGCACAGACAGAATGAGCCTTAAGCAAAGTACTTCTAGTTGTCCAGATGTCCCTAGCATGAAATGGCAGCATTGCTGCTAAGATCCTTGAGATAGTCATTGGGTAGCAACAGGGTCTGTGGGCCAGTAAATCAGCTTCACACCACCAAAACCACTGACTGGAAATACTGGAGTGACAAGCAGTCTGCTGCCTGGCAGGGCATACATTTTGAGCATCTGATCTGCCTTTCTTTAGGATTTGGAGTATCTGTCTGAAGGCTTGGAGGGACGATCCCACAGCCCTGTGGCTCTTCTGTTTGATACTCTTCAGCGTCCAGACACAGACTTTGGTGGAACAGCAGAATCTGTCCTCACTTGGTGGCACGAGACTGACAGAGCCATCCCCCATCTGGTCCTTGGCAGAAACACTCCTGGAGGTGCCTGGCATGTATGTGAACTGAAGCTTAATGTGTGTTGTAAGATAGCCAAATGTCTTGACTGGAGAGGCAAAAGTTCCTCTGTCAGCCACTTTTGATTTTATGTATATAGACAAGCAAAAGTTTAAAAGGGGTGGGGGTGGGGGGGGAGCATGAGACACGTTTCCAGTCTGTTGCTCTCTTTGGACAACATGGATGGTTTCATCTGTGAAAGCAGATCAGAGAAAAATCACTGATTTCATGATCTGTGCCCTATTGAAATATGACAAAATTGCACTTCAATTATGTTAAATAACTAAAAGTCATTTTACTGTGTTTCTTGTTCCAGTCTATTGAGGGCTCTATGGTTACCCTGAGCAGAGGGGAATGGATGGGACTCCCAGATCTCCCTTTCAAGGACTGGCTAAAGCAAAAGAGAAGGTAAGAGTATCTGTGATGTGATTATTTGCAAACATCTGGAGGTTATTTGGGAACTTGGAGTGGAGTGGACTTCTTGAATGTAGCTACACATCTGTTATGGATGATTCTAGTGAAAGAAAGGACAGTCTCCTACCCCCAGTAAAAGTCTATTCTGCATTTAGTGATTCAGGTAAAGCTGCAGTGCTGCTTGGAATGTGTCCTTCTCAGCAGCCATTGGAGAGATGGATCACAGTGACCATGAGTTCTGAATAAAGCTTGGAAAAGGCATGGTCATCTGACTTCTGTGTCTACTGCTGCTGTCCCTAATGACAAGTGTAATCAGCTCAGCTACTGTGCAGTCTCTCAGGTGCTTTTGCTTTTGAGATGTGTAACAGTTAAAGTGCAGGAGTTAAAAATGCAGTAGAAGCAAGACGTGAGAGGAAGGCATAAATGAGCAAGCATGTTCTTAGGGACGAGATTCATGCTAGAGAAAGCTGCCTCTGGCCAACAGCTTGTGGACCTGAGCATTAGCTCTATATACCAGGCATAAGTGCTGAAGTCAGGTGGAACTAGATAAGTCTTCTCTGGTAGTGCCAAGATAGATGGCTCTAGGATACATTCAGTGGAAGATGGGAGAAATTCCAGCCTCTTAATTGCTGCTTGACCTTTGTACTCTATTACAGAGGCCTCAGGAACAACAGAGCCACAGCAGAAGACATTGCTCAATATTACCAACACTATGTGATGAAGAAAGGACTGCAGAAGAATTTCAGATGTGGTACTGTTGTGACCTCTGTGAGGAAAGTGAGTGCAGAGAGCATCTGCAACCATGCACAGAAAGATCTGCAGGAGAATTGTGACTCGCTCTGGAGTCTCAATGAGAAAAGCATGGAGGTCTTCCAGGTGGATGGATTTTTCAAAACTGTGAAAGGTGATAAAGAGCCCTTCTCCATCTATGCAGAGAATGTGGTCTTAGCTACAGGAACATACGATAGTCCTACTTGGCTTGGGGTCAAGGGAGAGAACCTTTCCTATGTCCATCACAAGCTGTCTGCCTTAGAGGAAGCAGTGAAGAACAACAGCATTGGCATCATGTCAGATCCAGTCTTGATTGTAGGTGCTGGTCTGACAGCCGCTGATGCAGTTCTCTTTGCTCACCATTGCAATATTCCAGTAATCCATGTTTTTCGGAGAAGAGTCAGTGATCCAGGTCTTATTTTTAACCAGCTCCCCAAAATGATGTACCCTGAATACCACAAAGTCCATCAGATGATGAAAGAACAGTCAGCTGCTTGTGCTGGGCCCTATGAGTGTTATATTAGCCTTCCTGAACATCATGTGCTATCCTTCAGCAAGGACAAGAAATGTATTTTTCAAGACAAGAATGGCTACCAGAAAGTTTATAAAATTTCCATGGCTCTTGTTCTAACTGGCTCAAACCCCAACCTCTCCTTTCTGCCAAATAATGGCATTGACTTGGCAATGGATGGTGACCAACCAGTCAATCCAAAGAGGAATCCCTTAGATGTTGACCCATTCACCTATGAGTGCACTCATGAGAAAGGGCTTTATGCTCTAGGACCTCTAGCTGGAGATAACTTTGTACGCTTTGTACAAGGAGGGGCTCTGGCAGTTGCCAGCTCTCTCTTAAAGAAAGCAAACAAAAATCCCCCCTAACAGATAAAAAATCCCTATGCTATCTGTGTCTGAATGGGTAACTGCTGTGTTCTTAAGGAAGCAAATCAACTGATTTGTACAACCTCAAATGTAAAGCCCACTCCTGGTATTCTCCAAGGTTATGCAGAGAGTTACTAAGCTCTTTCTGAGTTATTTGGGAAGATTAAGTCACCAAATACAGAGTGGGTTTCACACACGGCAGTACCTTCAGTCCCTGGGGATTCAGCTCCTTTCCTGCATAGCTGTGCATGAAGGCTGCAGGGGCTTTGACTCTTGTGCCTGGAAAAATTGGAGGCAAGATAGTGATTGCTCTTCTATGCAACACCTTCCAGGCTGCTGAAAACTGAATTTGGGAACAATCAATAATTTCCAGACAGGTAGGCTCACATAACACAGATGTTAGCATCTTACTGTGGTTTTTCATGAAACAAAATAAGGTGATGTGGTTTTATTTACTCCTGTGGCTCAGCTGTATGTTCTTATTAGACCAGAAATCACTGAAAGATGCTGCGGGTACCTCTCTGGCACATGAAGTGGCGCTCTGCAAATTAAAACTGACACAGAAACAGTCAAAACTGTATTGTCTGACTGACACCAGCAACAAGTAATATGTAATATCTTTTGATTAAAAGATTCCTGTGATAGGTTGTTTTTTTTTTCTTGAGAAGGGATGGTACTGATTTACAAACACTTGGTTTGCCATCTTGCAGCTTTCTACTTTTTAAATCCTAAAACTGCGATGGCCAAATTTTTGGCAGCTGTTGTAGAGACAGCAGATCTACTGGTCTGTCTTCTAACTGCCCAGGTCCTGTATGGGGCTTCTGCTGCACAGAGTATTTCAGAAAGATGTAATATGTTAATATTGTGTTAATTTCTAATCTAATGTAATTATTTTTTAGAGTACTATTTGTGTAAAGGGGAAATATATATATATAGCATTTTTATAGTGGCTTTCCAAAAGATTTTTATTGGCAAAGTATCTTGTTACAGGCATTCAGTCAGTGTTTTGAATGAGCTGGGGTGGGTGGGAATGGTGCCTTGCGTTGCGAACAGCATTCTCTACAGGGCCTTTCATACTTCTCTCAGGAAAAATCAGTCATAGCTAATCTTAGCTGATGTAAAGACAGACGCTGCTCCCTGCACTGAAACTCACTGACGTGATGGGATGCAGCACATGTCTCTGGAAAGCTGTGTGGAAACAGTGGCTCTTTGTAAATGAGTCAGCCTCAAGTTGAGATGTATAAGGAGCTTGTCTGTAATGTTGCTGTATCACACTTGAATATTTTTGCTACTGACTATTGTATAATTTTTTCTTCAATAAAGTGATTTCTGACTTTGTCTGTGGTTTTGGTTGTTTGTTTTTTTTTTAACTCTGAATCTGACCCAGAGAAGATCTAATGAACTGTTCATCAGCTTCCTGGCAAAAGCACTAGGGTATGGTTTGTGCTTGTGAAGTCCTGCATCCTCCCCTCCCTAGGAGCACAACACTATGGATTTGCTTTCTGGGTATCTTCCTCTCTCCAGTAGGATGGAAAACCCTTGTAGAGTGTTTTGGCAGTGTCTGCCTCTTGTGAGGCTAAACCACACTACTGAACCAAGGTATTTGCCAAGCATGTTCTTGCCTAGTGCATCTTAGGTCTCTTTCCTGTTACCTCGTGCCTTCTGTCTGGAAAAAGCCCAAGCTGGGGCTTAGTTCAGTAAGACTGTTTAGATCAGAAGAGACATTTGAAAGTCTACACCACTAAAACAGGGCGAGCTTAAAGTTAATGTTTTGTCATTTTCTTAACTAGTTGAAGTGTTTGTGTTGCTGCTTATCTACTGCCTCTTGGTTTTGTGTGGCTTTCTCTTACTGCACAGAGAAGAGTCTAGCTTAGTGCATCAAAACACCAATCCTTGTTCTTCTCTAAAGGCTGAGGCTGAAGGGCCATCAGGATTTTGTGGGCACAGGTCTGTGGAATTGCTCACTGGCTGGAGGAGTGGCAATACCCTCAGGGCTCTCTGGCAGTGCTGCACTAACTGAGATAGCAGTTGTTTCCCTGAATCTGTCTTCCTGGTGACATGGGGATTCCTGAGTATGAATAATGTGATCCTGTCCATCTTACATGGTTTTGGTACTCCTCAGGAGGGATGAGCTGAGCTAGTACTCCTTTTGCCCCACTTTATGTTCCTCTAGGCCAGGTCCCAAGCAGTGCAGGATTGTGCTGTTGCTCTCCTGCAGCTGACCTTTGCTAGAAAAAGTATCCGTGATCAATGTTCACATTTCTAAAAATACCCATTTTGGGCCAGGTCTCAAATTCCCAGCATCAAAAGCAAATGAAGTGGAGAACAAAAGCCAAAGGGCATCTTAAAAAAAAAAAATAAAAAATCAGAGCATGCTGGGGATAAGGATGTAGGATTGGCATCAAGTGAAACATTGCTCTTCCTGTCTCTAGGTCAAAGCCACAGCACTCACACTGATCATTCCTGTATCCCACATTGTGTTACCGTGATCTCATTCACCCTGAATCAGAGAGCCCCTAACTAGGGCAGCAGCCTCTGCCTGTGTCAGGAGAGCTTGGGTGACTCTGTTAGCCAGCTTTCTTGCCCAAGAAGGATGAGCTGGTTGCCTACCCTGTGTAGGACAGGAAGAGGAAGTGGTTTGGTTTTTTTTTTTTTTCACAACTGATGCTTGGAAAGTATCCCACATTCTGCCCCAGAGGGATGTCAAAGCAGAGGACCTCAGTAACAGAGGTGCTGGTTTACTCATCAACGACAGCAAGTCCTCAGGGCAAGGCTGCGTGGTGCTAATCCAAGTTGTTATTCAGTTCTCTGTATCCAGGGAGACAAATATGAATTATTGTTCCAAAACATCAGCCATGAGAGTCAACAGACACCAGCTTTGTTATGTGTGGGATTCACCCGTGCATTATAACCTTGACTTACAGCATGCGATAGCACCAGGAAAAAAGAAATAGTCTCCTCCTTTGCCTTGTGCACATCACATGCAACTGGTGGGAGTGACGCAGCTTTGTCAGGCGAGATACTCAATGCTTTCACCACTGTTTCCATCGCTGCTTGTGAGGCCCAGCCGGGAACTGACCTTGGTGAGTTACCTGGCTATTTAAAATTGGAGACCACTCTGCTTTGTTTCTTCTGTGCCCTGCAAGTCCTTTGGTGCCCTCTCCGTGCTGCCCAGTGGGAACCTTTGGTAGCCATGGTGGCCAGGGCGGGTCAGTCTGGGAAGCCTCAAGCAGTTCCCCGCTCTGCTCAGTTTGGATAGAGCCGCTTTATTGTTATTCAGACCTCTGGCTGCTGCTAAGAGGTGATGTTTGTGACTTCACAACAAGGGCTCCGTGTCGGGCACCCATTTTCTTTCCTTCAGGGCTCCTCATCGTCCTTTAGTTTCCTCCCCGAACTGATCAGTCCCCTTTTTGTGTCTTTGCAGGACGAGCTCCTGAGATCTGCTGGCACTCACTGGAACAGTGGAAAATTACGCACCCAGAACAGAAACAAGGATTTGAAGTTTACCAACAAGACAGAAAAAAAAGAATTGTGTTGGTTTTATTTTATTGTGCTAGCAAGTCCTTGTAGTCAAGGCTGATGTGTTAAATAAACACGCTTGCGGGTGTGGCAGAACTGACAGTACAAGTCTAAACTCGGGTACCTTTTATTATCCAATTAATGTGCAAACTTACTGCTGCTACTTTTTCCTTTGGTGAAGGACTTACAAGATGTCAGCATGTTTGTTGTGAGCTTTCACTGCTTAAATGAAGGGAAGGGTACCCTCTTTTTAAAAAGAGCCATCTTTTACATATCATCTGGACTGAAATCATTTCAGTAAAGTAGTCTTGGGAACCCCTTTGGTTGGTCAGCATTCACCTTTTTTTGGCCACACTTCTCTTTTTTGAGCACAGGAGTAAATCCAGCTGCATCTTGGCCAGACCGCTCTATTTAAAAGGTCTACAAAGCATTCCAATATATTGCAAGTCCAATGGTTGCTCAAACCTCAGTTTTATAAGGACCCTGAGGGAGCTGTCAGACTATTGCAAACCGTGATGGCTTAAATTAACCTGCTTTGTTTGTGAAATCTAGATATTTGTGGGCCAGGCCAGCAGCTAGAGCATGGCTGCTAAGTGACAGGTCCTGAGGTTGGGCTAAGCTGCTTGGGGGGGACTTGGGGGGGTGGATGGTCTGGGGGTCTCCTAGCAGAAGGGTTTTCAAGCTGGAACCAAGCCTGGAGGCTCCAGGGAAAACCTTCTGACTTCCAGGGCTCTGAAGCAAGCCATGAGGTCAAAGCAAGCTCCTGGCTAGAGAGGGGCTAAGTGGGGAGTAAGAAAAGGGGGCACAAATTTTGTTGCTGTTGTTGGTTGGATCTTGCCTTCTGCCAGAGCCTGGAAAGCTGCACGGATCTGCTGTCCAGGAGGAGTTTCCTTGGCCATCCCTGGGGACCAAGCCCTGAGAACCAGGACAAAACCTGGATCCTCTTCTGTGCAGCTCAGAGACAGAGAGGTTCTGCTCTGGCGTGGGAAGGAAAAAGCCTCATGGCATTTCTGCCTTTGGCTGGATGAATGTGCCCTTCTGCTCCGTATGGGCACCCATAGACAGCCTGGCTCAGAGAAGCAGGACATACTAATATATCGATTGACAGGAGGAGCCTGTCTGAGGAAGGGCAGAGCAGGCAGCTCCAATGAACTTTCTGTGGAGAAAACAGAATAGATTTTGTTTTCCAGCCCAATTTTTACTGATTGCATTCATTTCCTGGAAGCACTGTAGATGGGTCTGCCTGATTTTGGGGCGACACCACAGCAAGCTGGAAAGGAGGGGAATCCCGAGCCCGGCAGCATGCATGCACGGGCAGCATGGTCCTGCTCCGTAACCGGCATCGCTGCCAGCCAGGAAACCCTGTTGAGCAGGTACAGGCACTATTTATTTAAGGTATTTACATCGCAGGTGAATTTCCACATCTCGGTCTCACTGGAAGCAAAGGGGCTTGTTAAATACATGCAGGAATCACCTTGACGAACTGGGACGCAGCTTCAAAGGGCTGCAGTCCCCACCGCGGCCGGCCGAGCCGGGGTGTTTGATTACAGCCCGGCTATCTCCGGGGGTAAACAGAGCTGGTTTGGCTGCGGTGTCAGACCGGAGCCACGTCAGAGGGGGTTTGCTCGGTGAAATAGCGGCTAACTGCAAGCCGGGAATGAAGAGGCGGTTCCGCAGGGGTTGTGAGCGTGTAAAGTTACTGCTGATGACGAAGTGCGGATTTGGGGATATTATATTGGGTAAGTCTCCAAATCTGAGTTGCGCTTTTATAGGCCACTGAACCTTTTGCCAGGGAGGCAGACTTTAACCGGAGGACAAGCAAAGGGCAGGATGAAATAATTCCTTTAATGGCAAAGAAATGGAAAACCAGGAGAGCTGTACTTTTTCATGAGACCACAGACACAGTTGCAGGCCTAAACCATTCATTCCTTTTGAGAGCTGGCCCAGCAGAGCAAACCTCATTTGCAACTTGGCATTAATACCCAAGTTATCCGGTATTACCGTAACTTCGAGTCAGCAGAGGTCTCACAGGCATAGATAACTTTCACAGCTAATAAGCTGACCAGTAGATCTTCCAGCTGAAAAAGCCAGGGAATTTGTATGTCAGAAAAAAATTCCTTCGTGTTTTTCTGGGGTAATAAATGGACTTTTCAGTTCAATCATAAAGGTCTAGCAAAAACGAGCAAGTGACAAAGTGGTGGGGTGCTGAATGCGGATGCCCCAGCGACTGCGGTGCTGGGAGCACCACGGGCTGTGCCGTGTTCAGCCCATCTTTCACAGGGCATCCTGCTCGGACACCAAAGGGGACACAGGGGCTGTACGGCCTTCTCCAGCTGGGAGGAAAAGGGGATGTGTGTGATGGGCATCGCGACCTGGAAGGGGGGAGAGATCTGTCTTCCCAAGCTGCAACAGCAGCTGCAAAAAAGATGAACAACGAGTCCAGTTGCACAGAGTTAACTTAGCAGTGTTGTTTCTAATCAAATTGGAACTGCTGAAAAGTTTTTGCTGTGTGAATCCCTTGTGCTCTGCAGCTGAGCTTTCTTTTTCTTCTCCTTCTTTGTTTTTTTTTGTTTTTTTTTTAATTTATTTTTTATCCGGTTGCTGGGAAGCTAGTGCTGGATTTACTGTTTTATCGAACCACAGCCTGGGAAAAGAAGCAGCAACGGCAGCAGATGCTGACATGTCATGGCTCGAGGCTGGAGGGATTTCACAGCCGATGCTTCTGAACAGCTTTGCGGGTGGGATGTGCTGTGAGCTGGCTCCCACGAGGGTGGTGGGTGGCAGCCCTGCCGGGAGCTGGCAGCCCTCCCCAGCACACGTACGGGTGTCTGCGTGGGTCTGGGGACTGTGCGGGTGGGAGACGTTCGGCAGGGTCTGACCCTGCGTGTGGAAAATGCAAGGAAAGGGAAACTGGAGGTATGGGGTGTCCACTCCCCAGCAATTTTCCCGCAGCTGGTTGGGAAGGACGGTGTCGGCACGGCCACGAAGGCGAGAGCCCGTCCTGGGCGCTGCGGTGGGAGCACTGGTTCCAAGCTCAGCTGTTGCAATCAAAGTTTTCCCGGAGCCCTTTCCGGCACCTGTTTGCCGAACTCCCTTTCACAGGGGTTGCTGGAGCATCTTTCCTATAAATGCTGCTCTTGTCATGGCATCTCTGGCAGCTGCCCAGGAAATTGGGGCGATTAATGAGCAATAAGACACATGAGCAATGAGAGGGAAGGGCGGTGTTTCGTATGGATGAGTTACATGTGACTGACACTGCCTGAAGTAACCTGTTTGCAAAAACATACCTCATCCCGCCGTATTGCACTTTCACAAAGTTTAAAAAGAGATTTCTCAGGAGCTTGAATAATTGGCAATATTTTTGTTGGCTGGAGTATAACTGAAATGGCTTAAGGCAGCGTGTTAAAGCAGGCAGCACGCAACCTCTGCCATATATTGACCTGATCAAATGTGTAATAGTAAGAAGCCTTTCTCCCCTGAAGAGGAAAGCTTTAAAATCCTCCCTCTGTTTTCCATGGAGGTAGAAATAAGACCTTTGGAAGTTTTTCATTAGGAACAGAGACAGAAACCAACGTTCAATGGGGGGTTTATAGCAGAGCCTCAGACGCATTGCTCTGACATTGTGGTGAAGGCTGTAACCTCTGGGATTTTAGGGGGCATTTCTGGTTCCCTTTTTGGCTAGCACTTCCATCTCAGGGCTGAGGATGTTTTCAGATTTGTGTTTCACCAGAACTGCTTTCTTCCCCTGCATAACTCCAATTTTGGTGAACTGGTGTTTGTAAGAAGCAAAAAAAGTTCCCAGGCAACGCTGCAGAGGTCTGCAGCAACCACTTGTGCTGTTTTATAATTAAGGTGACTGTCATCCTGCGGTTGACGAAAATAAGTTCACATTCCTGAAAATGTAAATGTTTCTGTAAACGTTTAGATAAATATTTATAGAAAGTTTATATAAATATTTTTCAGGAAGATGGAGAAGCAAGTGTCTGAGAAAACACTAAAGTTATATAAACAAATGTTATCTGTGTGATGCAATACTCCAGATACCTCATCCACTGAGTAATCTGGGTATGACATAACGGGGGATCCGGCCGAGAGCTGACCAAGTGAAATGTTCTCACCCCGAAACAAAGGAAAGCAAATCAAAGGGAGCTGGAATTGCCCGTTCCCAGGCGGCCTGTCTCTTGTGACCTTCCTTGCGCTCTGTTACATCCATTTCCAACAAAAGGCTTTTTTTTTTTTTTTTTTTTTCCCCTTCCTTTAAACAATGTAATGGATACTCCTCTGTCCGTGTGCTGGGAAACGGCTCGCTGCAGAGGAAACGGTGTGGTTACGCTGGAGCAGATCTCCATTTGCAAGCGGAGCGTGTGGTGCTTTCCCAGCATTAGGTAAAGAAAATTACAGGGCTTTGAAAGCAATCCCACAGCTGAAACAATAAAGTCTTACTCTGGTTGAATATCACTACGGATGAACCATCTTTGCCTCTTTCCTCATGTGAGCAGTCCCAGTAAGTCTTTGAATACTGCACTGATAAGGGAAGTGGAAATGCATGGGATAAAAATGTTTATTCTGTTAAGGGCTGAATGACTGAGCCCCAAATTCTCACTCTTTCTGAGGCTAGAAGGTCCCAACGGCCCCTGCTTGGTGAAAGAACTGATACTAAGCATTTTCCATACGGAAGTGTGATTTCCATATTCCTCTGATTCCCTAATACTCAGATAGGTCAGGATGCATTTCATGAATTATTTACTACTTTGAGGTTTATATAACACGGAACAAGCTCAGCAAGCAGGATGGTCCATTTGATCACACCTTGCAACTCCTGCCTGAATGTGGGTTTTTTCCTCTTTTCTCACAGCTCTTACAACAACAAATGGGAATTACATTCTCAATAAACAGTCCACCCTCGGAAACCTGACTGCCAGCCAAGTTTGGCTTCGTAATCCTTACAGTGCCTGCAGGTAGGCAGCCACCCTGTCCACGAGAGAGATTTGACGTGTCCTAGTGATGGACAGTGCTCAGAACAGCAGAGTTGTCCAGAAGGAAAGCCTTTAGCAGGGCAGCAGGGACGTAAAAGGCCAAAAGAGGACAAGCCTGAAGCAAATAATCTATTTGAGGAAACTTCTTTGGATTTGGGCTGGAGGATCTGAAGGTGGCAGCTGTGGTGTTGGACTGGGTGCTGGTGTGCCCGGCCCTGCAGCCGCTCCAAGATGGCTCTTTGGAGGCTGTCATGTAAAGGTGGTTCAAACTGGCCTTTGTGGCCATTTTTGGCTCTCATAAACCTTAGTTACATCAGAAACCCCTTCAACGCAGGGCACAGGCGAGCATCTTAGTGCTGATTTAGGACGCGCAGTATTGTATTTATCGCAGCCTGCTTGCCCAGGGTGGGACCGCCGAGCCCTGCTCCCCGGCCAGCTTACCTCCTAGTGTGGCTGCAGACGTAGAAACCTCCCAGTGTGAGCTAGTGCTTGTACTTCAGTGAATGTTAAAAGAAATCATTGTTCATTTGTTGAAGGAACAGCCCCAAATACGGCCTCCTGGCAGTATCTAATCCGGCTGTCAAGCTGGAGGGCACTGCCCTAGACTTTTTGTGGTTGATACTGGGCCGGGCTGTTGCCCAAGCGTACTGTATCGTGAGGGTGGTTTCTAATGTTGGCATGTGAACCGTCATGAGAGATGGAGCATGGGCAACAAGCTGGTCGGGAGGAGAAGGAATATATGATGGCATTATGTTGTCATAACTCCGTCCCCAAAAGTCATTGAGAAAACCTCCTCTTGGCAGGTGGACTCAGAAACATATGGGACTATTCTGTTAGCCAAAGCTTTTGTATTTTGCCTTAAAAATTAAGCATGCAGCTCTTTTCTGTAGCCTGCCAGGGCAGGTGAGTGTTGGTGTCTGTGGCAGGAGATGTAGGAGGCAGCTTCGCTGTCAGGGATGTCGTGCTGGCAAGCTCCATGCTGGAGAATACGAGTAAGAGCCAAAAGCTAGGGCTGGGGAGGGGGGTGGGTTAGTAAGCCAGCATCACCCGTATGGCCATTTTCCAAATTCCCAGATGCCTGCCTGGACGGGCTTTTCCCCGGCAGTTCAAGACTGTGACGTGCGGCAAGTTGTAATTCCAACCAAATGCCTCCGGCGCCTGCTGATAGTTTATCTCCCCGATCCCTGAATTTCCTCGCAGTGAGATTACTCCCGGCCATACACAGTCGGCGCAGCCATGCCAGCCCGGCTGGCCCAGCTTGGCCCCGCAGGTGCCCGGGTGCTTTTCACCCAGCGTCGTGGCATCTCCCGGTCCTGCTCCACCTCTCCACAAGCCCCGGTGTCCTCCAGCCTCCTGGCTCTTCAGGACCGAACCGTGCCTGCCCTTCTCAGGAGGGGTTGTAGGGAGACGCGCATCTCTTGCTGCTCTCAAAATCTTTATGTAATTTATGTTTGTAAGGGGCCATTGAGGTGTGCCCTGTAATGCTATAAAATAAACAACTCTGGATTTTTTTTTTTTTTATGAGTTTGAGAGTAATAGCTAGAAATGCTTCACAGCCATAAAAATATGCAGGGGGACAGGAGCGTTGCACTGGGAGGTGGAATGGTTTTCAAGTCTATAATGGGCTTCTGGAGACACTTGCTATAATCCTGGAGGCAAAGGTGAAGTAGTAAATCTGCTGTGACTCAGAGTGTGCACCGGGTAGAGAAACCCTCCGAAACATTACTGCAAGGCACCAGATTTATTCTGGAGGCAGCAGGTGAGGCACATTGGGGGAATCCGCCTAAAATCGCCCAGAAACGAAGGGAATCCAAGTGAGGATCCGACACAACCGATGCATGCAACCCATAAGCACTGTTTTCTCTGCCAGGAAGAAAACCAGAGATTCAGGTATTTTACCTAGTTGCAATTCAAGATTTCTGTATTTCTGCAGTCATGGACACAAGCTTTATTCTGCTCTTCAATATAGCCACTTTTCACAAATCTGAAGTGACACCTGAAAAAAACCTGCTGGTAGACTGTCAGCTGGGAGCCTTGTGTCCCGGTACCCGACAGCCCACCCGATGCTCACGCGTCCTGGATGCCCAGCATGAGAAATGGGCTTCTACCATGTGAGAGCCGGTGCTAAGGAACCCAAGAGAGAAACTTCTTTTGAGACAGAGCTTGCTGCAATGAACTCGGACAGTCTGAGTGGCCCAGGAGTCCTCTGCAGTTATAAATATAGTGTGGTTTCATTTAATAGCTCTATTTCTGCCGTTTTCTTGGGAAAAGTCATGTGCTAGACAATTAGCTTCAGATTTTTGCCGATGTGTCTCATACGGCATTGTTTCCTACTGAAATATACGGACCATAAGGGGCACCTAGAAATTGGGAATGAAGGCATCATCGGAAAGACATTACAGCAGGTCTTTTGCCACTTCCATTTGTGATTTGCTTTGGATCTTCTTTCCATGATCTTCCAGAACTTACAGAGTTACCTGGAGTTTAATTGCCACCCTGTGTCTTGCTATCCGAAATCACTAAGTAGCAGACAGAGGAAGGGTAAACCCCTTTGGATATCTATCGCTTGTGCTGAAAGAGGGGGTTTCTCTGAAAAGCCGTGCCCGGGAACCCCCAAAAGATGCTGTTCTCTGCTGGGCTGAGGGATCTGCACCTTGACCTGGCAGCCAGCCTCGGCTCTGCCAGCGACGATCAGGGCGTTTGCACAGAAATGACGTGGATATCTTCTCCATCATG
Organism: Aramus guarauna; assembly: GCA_013400195.1. Classification (NCBI taxonomy): domain Eukaryota; kingdom Metazoa; phylum Chordata; class Aves; order Gruiformes; family Aramidae; genus Aramus; species Aramus guarauna. The sequence goes on along the minus strand of VXBL01000837.1, from coordinate 89,274 downwards.
ATATTTTGGACATTGTAGTATGTAATTATCCAGGTACGGACTGTACAGACATGTTTTCAGGGAGGTGATTAGCTCTTTTGCCAATCCCGAAGCACCGATCTGGACTTGCGTGAGGCAATAAAGCTGTCAGGACAGGTTTTGCTGGGAAACAGTTTCAGGCTTCTGAAGGTGTGATTCAAAGCCCAATTAAGAGGATAAAACCTCTGTGCATGTGACTCGAGGTGCAGTTGGCGGTGGGAAGGTCAGAGCTGGGAACTTTTGTTTCGGTAAAGAGATGGTGGGTGGGATGGGGGAGGACAGGCGGGTGCCCGGGGGTGCTGTGGTGTCGCACAGAGGTTTTGCGCAAGCAGGGCAGCACCGAGATGGGGGTAGCAAGCGAGTTAAAAAAGTGATTTTTCAGGGGGCCCAAAGTTATTCTTAAACTTGCACCAATTTTTTTAATAGCTATGTTTTGGGTTTTTTTAAACTTCCAAGGAGAGAGGGGAAGACAACTCCAAAAACGTTAACGCATTCAATTAAAACCTCTTTAAATCGGTATTTTCTTTAGGAAACACGAGCATATTAGGCTGCAAGGTCTGGTCGAAAACAGGCTTTCAACCCTTGCTGAGGTGTCCGTGTGTCCATCCCACAGCAGCACGGCTCCCTCTCCCGACTGCAGAGCTCACCAGCACCGAGAGGAAGGGTTTATTAACCTCCCCGTGGGACACGTTCATTTTTGCAGAGTAGAGGCCCTTCACAGCGCGAAGGGACACATCCCTGCCGGCGGGGATGGGCTAGGTTAAGACATCCCAAATCCGTCATTATTTCAGGTTGTCTGTCGAACTGCGTGGCTCAGTGGGACCTTCCTTATCTCCAACCATCTTCTCCGAGTCTCATTTAAAGAAAATCCCTATTTTACCGAGAGAGGGTCACTGCCTAAGGAGAGGGCGGTGGGCAGGGTCGTCTGCTGGCAGCGTCTCGGAGCAACGAGTTTCTGACCTTGGCTGCAGCGTGCCGCAGCGCTCGGCCGGGCAACTGCCCTCCCCGTTGCTGTCCTGTGTCCCAGGACTCTGCAGGGACATCAGCGGTACTTCCCAAACGTGCTTTGTGCCCAAACTGCTGATACACCCGTGTGTCAATCTGCAACGCTCTGACGTTTTAGCCCCGTGAGGTGGTTTTGAAGTCTCCATTTTCCACCTTCCTCAACTGTGCATAGCTTAGATCATCCTCAGAAATACAGTATTTCTGCTTGTACAAGGGCTTGGCAAGTCCTGTTTGTGTTGCCCAAGCAGCATTAATGCACCAGCTTGGCTACGGATAGCTTGGATGGGAGTATGTCCGTTGAAAACAAGATTGGTTTCTTACGCCGCACACCGCGTGGTCAGCTCCATCCCCGTGCAGCGTTCAGTTAGGATGCTGTATCTGTGCCGGCCTTGGAGAAGCCCACAAACCAGATACAGGGATAGAGAGGTGGGCAGTGCAAGTAGATGGAGACACAAATCCCACATTCTCATCAGCCGTGCTGCATTACCCGTGTTACCCCATGAGCTGTGTGGGATGCGTTGAAGGGAAATGGCCCAAAACTGCCCAAACTGGACTTGTCAGAGGAGCTGTGTTTCCTGCAAGGGGCCATGGGCTGTCGGGGATCTCCAGCTGGTGAGATGAAGCCCCAGACGTTGCAGACAGCTGAAACGCGTGTCAGAGCCTCGCAGCGACGCTCCCACCAGGACCCTGCTCTCCAGGGAACTGCCGGTGCTGGGCCCACGAGGACTTTTTGTTGCTGCAAGGACAGAAACCACCAGAAAAACACGCTGTTGCCGTAACCCAGTCTCTCCTTGCAGCCTCAGCATCAGGCACTAGATGTCCTTGCATGCCGTGCCGCGGGCGTACAGCTTTCTGGAGCCGCACAGGCTGCAGGTGTGACACTTCCACAAGAGTGACGGCCACAGGATGGAGATGTCCCTTTTCCAGCTCTGGCTTTGCAGGATGGAGGGGACTTCGTGGGGGAAAGGCACTTGCTGCTCTGCTCATCTTCACGCTCCCCTGGGGATGCCGGGTCAGGGCTATCTCGGTCAGGGGGGACGTTTTCCATGAGATCCCAGCAAGCTCTTGTCCGTGTGCACCCCAGCACCTGCAGCTCAAACTCACTTAATCATGATCCTGTTAAATTATTTCAAGAGCAGCCCTTTGTTGAGGGAAATCGATAGCTGCCTTGCAGGCTTGTTGATGTCTCAGTGAAACCCATTAAATTACATGAGTTTGGTCCCAAAGTGGCAAACACAGCAGCATTTTAAAATAGCTTCACAGCCAGGAAGCCCAATAACGTGCTCATAAAGTCATTTTTTCCTCTGTCCAGTGCTGAGCAGGACTGGAGAAATGGAAGATGTTACTCACCCAAACTCTTGATGAATAATTACTAGAACAGTGTAAGATATAAATAATTTCCCCACTTCTGTCACTTTGAGGACAGCAAATAAGGGCAAATACGATGCTGCAGGGAGAATGAACGTGCCTGGTGCCTGAGCAGTGAGGAGCAGCCTTGAGTCGGCTACTAAACCAATGGTCTGCACATGAAAGACCAGTTCACTCCTGGGAAGTGCAGCGAGCATCCTTTGGGGAGCCCTGGCAGACGTCTTCTCCTCACCACCGGTGCTTGCTGCCGTGCCACGTACTTACCCTGAACCTCATTTCTGGTGCGTGCTTGTGGCAGTGATCCCTTGCCCCTGGGGATCCCATCTAGGAGCACAGCCACCTGCACAGGTAAATACACCAGCAAACTCTGGAGCTACTGAAAATTTTGGTCCTGGGTGTCCCCGGAGTGGCCGAGGGCAAACGACAGCCCCAAGCGACAGCACAACGTGCCAGACTCCTCTCGCGTTTTCACGTCCAGCTCTTCCTCCGACTGTTCCGTTCCCGCAGAGCGGGTCAGAGGATGCTCCCACCTTTGGGCTCCAGCTGGTGCTGGTGCGAAGCAAGTCTGGCTTGTGGGTTCAGCCTCTCTCAGCACAGGTTTTGTGCCAAAATTGCTCCTGTCCTGCAGTTTCAGCAGCACTTTGAGGACAGAGAGCAATGCCACAGGCAAAGGGATACTCCGGCAAGTTTTATACCCTTCTGAATAACCTCCATGTGTTCGCAGCTCTAGCCACAGGCTAAATGTGTTAAGAATAAAAAACATTTCTATTTTATTTCTTTTAAATGAGTGTCCCCGCGGGCAGCTCTTGGCGAGTGTCCTGCCCGTGCCCTGCAGCCCTGCCCGCGGTCTTGCCATGGTGACTATGTTGGGTAACCCAGAGGCAGCCCCTCTTACACTGAAAGCTGTCAGATTTTACCCTCCAAGCAGTAATTAACAGTATTTATTGTCAGTAATAAATTGAGGAAATTTTCTTTCCTCCCACAAATGCAGCCAGAGGTGGTATCTGCTGGGCTAAGGAGGAAATTACTTTAGAAATTAATTATGAAGGGCATGAGCAATGGGGAAAAATGCCAGTCCCTCCCTCCTCACTTTTGCTGTGAAGAAGTTTGATGGCTCTAATTTAAATACATTTACCGACACATTTTGTCTATTAAAATCATGTAAATTAACAGTTTTATGTTGCAGTTGGGGAGAACACATGCGGTCAGTTATAAAGAGGCATTAATTTATTTAGGTGCAATAACTCAACTGATTTTTTTAACTGGCAGTCATGCCCACACGCAGGCTTGGGAATCTGAAAGTCTGCAATTCCCCATTTCTGTGCTTTTTATACTGTTACATACGATCCAATATAAGGTGTACCAGGCAGGAGAAACAAAGAAAGAAAGGGATTAGCTTATTCCAAGGGTTCTTGATAGTTCTGACCTAGATTGCCTGTTGAAAAGAAAAATATTTTGGTCTGCTTTGTGTGAACGCTGTTATAAATAACAAACATGCAAGAAAAATGTTACAATATCTCTTCCCTATGACTACACAGTCACAAGCTCTATCAAGTCAGTAGCCTTTAACTTTAAGCAAAGGTGGGTTGATTTTGGTGTTAAATGCTTATTTTCTCAATTTCCAAAACCTGAGCTGGGTAATGAGCCTTTAATACCCAAACGAGCAGGCTGAAAACCCCCGAATAAATCAGAGCCAGCCACTGCCCTCTGAATTCATTTAGCAGCTATCAGCAGAGGGGTTTTACCGGCTGTTTGCCTGCGTCCCTGTACCTCAGAATAACAAAAAAAGCAGTATTTTTTTTGTTTGTTTTTAAGGTTTCCACTCAATGGCGGCAGTTTCCCTGGGGAGGACAGGCTGTGCCTGGTGCTGGTGTGGAGCCCCCAGCCCGGGTGTCCTGAATTTCACGGGATGCCCAGAGCCCCTGGGCAGCCCCAGCCAGGAGCTGAGCTGCTGGGGGCTTGGGAGAAGCTGCACAGCTCCCCGGGATGAGCCGGTGTATCTCTGGGAAGGTCAGTCTCTTATGATTTCGAGCTTTGATTTTTTTTTATTATTATTTATTTGATTATTTTTTTTCTTATGGTGGTAATTCTTCATATTGTTCTGGAGAACCATCTCAGAGTTCTGGGGAGGTCGGGGCATCCGAGGACTATGATCTCCTAATGCTGCAGGAGTTTTATTTGACGGTGAGGTTAGCCCAGGTAATTCCCTTTTATGAGGCTTCCCAGATAATGTGAGTTGCCTTTAGGACTGTGACCGGGAATAACCTGAACTCTCACACTGCGCCTGGTCTCCATTTGCAGTGACCTGGTGCGTTGGGTGGCCTGAGTAATTCTTCAGAAAAAAACGCTTTTGGTTGCCTGCTTTCACGCAGGGGATCTCCCACCCGTGGGCCGATCCTGCCCGTTTTCCCCCCAGGGCTGCAGCACCGATCCTGCAACAGGAGGGGATGTCTGGGTGCAAGCAGAAGTACTTTAAATGAGGGGTATTTTTGCTTATTCAGGTAACTGGGGTTGGAAGAGGTTCTGGATGTATTTAAAGTTTACATTTTGTCTTAAAGCAAGAACTAGAGTAGCAACCTAAAATCGGTGTGACGTAAAATGATGCAGCTTCAGCTCCTGCCCTGACTGCAGATCAGAAACCCGTGAGCCCAGTGACTGGGGCGGACTCCCCGCTTTGTTAGCAGAGTGGGTGAGCTGTGTTCCCCAAGCCGTGAGCTCCCAACTTGCAGAAGGGAAGGCGTTTGATGTATTTTTAGGAGTTAACACACATTGCACGTGTACATGGTCTCCCTGGATCTTCTCCAGTTCAGACCCGTGTGTCACCTTGGTGCCGTTGGCAGTGGGGCATTTTCAAGCTAGCGTATAAATTTGTTATAGAATCACCTGGCGATTACACATTGTATTATAATAAACATAAATTCGTGCAGGGACTAAAGGGGCATTTCAGCCTCCGGGCTGGGCAGGCAAGGTTGCTTTACCTCATTCCCATCTCCGTAACGGGGTCGCCATTTCCCCTTCCTGCCATCGAACCGTTGGATTAACCTCAATCCCTCAGTCATTAGTAAATATTAGTAAGTCATATGTGACATTTTGCACTAAGTGAGGCTGCAGGTCCTGCCTGTTGGAAGTTTTTAATTAAATAAAGCTCCCCGCTGTGCGCAGAGGGGCAGGGGGGAGAAGGCAGAATTCAAAGGGCAGATGAAAGCCGCCGTCTCTGCCTGCCACGCCAGGGTGCAGGCAGGACTTCTGCTCTGTCTCGGACCTTTCTTTCAGAGAAGCCCTCGGGTTCTTCAGGTGGCCTCTCATCTGAAATTGAGCTCCTGCTCCAACAGCCTTTCCAGAAGCTGCTGGAAAATATTGGCCATGGCATCCAAATAAGCCCCCTATGAAAGCTTGTAGGGCAAACACGGCCAGCGATAGGGGTGAACCTATGCTTCGTGCTGAGCACCACGTGCACGGGGGGGGAGAAACTGTTAGGCCAAGATCAGGCTTGAAACTGGAATGGCAATAGCCTTTTCTTGAGACATCCGAGTTTCTGAACTCGGAGCTGGGGGTCTGATCTCTCCCAGCCTTCAACAACCTCGCTGTCCTTATGGTATCCTTCATTTATAAGACTGCAGTGGTCTGGGACCACGCGTGTGCCTGGCTAGCGCAGCAGCGGGGAGCTGTTAAGGTCAAGAAGAGAAGGTGGAGCTGCAGCTGCTGCCTTTCCCTCTGCAGCTCGCCCTCGCTGCCGTGGGGCAGGGCTTGAGCGCTCTGTCCGCACAGCAACGCGGAAAGGGAAAGGCACCAGGGCAGCGGTGGAGACAGCGGGCTGCGCTGCGTGCTGGGCTCTGCTGCCATCGAGCCCTGCATGGCCTGACTGCTTCGGGTCTATCAAGACCTGTAATTAATCTTTGCTGCTTTCACTGGGATGCGCTTTGCCTGGATTTAGCTGTGCTTTTTGTTATAGCCTCTCTATTCTCTCCTGTTTGTTCCTATGCCACTCGATATCTGTGTTATGCATAAGCATAAAGCTTTCAAGGCAACCAGTGACCGCTGGTGGTCCTGTGCCCTCACCTTTAATGAAAGAACAAGAAGTGTGCTGGATGCCAGAGAGACACTCTGCAGGCTGCTAAAGAGGCAGGCAGGGGTTAAAACCGTATTGTCCCCATTTGGCCATCACTTGTTTGGTTTCTTCTTCTGGCCCTGGTTGATGGCTGCCTGCCTGGGACCTGGGCCGTGCCGTGACCGGTAGCACAGGGTGGCAGGAGAAGCTGGCAAAGCCCCGATGCCTTGGCTGCAGTCGTATTTATTTGCACGGGACAGACAGTGTCCCAACGCCCTTGGCGAGGAGCAGGGGATGAGTTTTGGCACACAGTGCCCAACCTGAGGTCTGCGTCCCTGCCTTCCTCCTTGGCTGTGGCGTGACACGTGGGCCTGGGACCAGCCTGAGCACGTGTCTTGGGGGTTTCTGTGCTTTCTCACCTGGCTCAGCTAACTACTGACTGTCTTTTCCATTTATTCCTCAAAGGGAGACTTAAACCTCATGGAAACTTAGGGAAAAGCAAGCCACTAGCAATGTGGCTGGTTAACTTCCCACTGTGAGTGGCTGAAACTTTTTCTGTCTAGATCCACTTAGGAGGACAAATGAGTATTTAACTGTGGTAGAGCTGGTTTTGACATTAACAAGAACTGATTTTGACAAAAGCACGGAAATAGCCCCAAACTTCCAAGCCAAGTCTTGAATTGTCATAGCACACAGAAAGGAAAATTCAAAGAACCTTATTTATAAACTACTTTGGTAAATAGTTTTAAATAACAAGTATATAGTAGTCCTAAACTGGGTGTGACTAACACAGTCTGAACCAGCAGTTTAGCCCCGTCTAAAGGAGAAAGAAGCATATGAATAATCTGAGGATTGTAAAAGTACAAAAGAGCACGATAATTCAGGCCGTGAGGGGGATGGGCCGATTGGCACCAGTGGCTGGTGCGTAGGGATCCAGCCCACCTAAGCCCCTGGCAAGGACGATGAGACGTGTGTTACCTTGGAGTATCTGTGCTGTGAGATGTAAGCGGGGATTGAGCAATGGCTGGGTTGCACACCAGCCTGCTCTGTGCATCCCCGTAAATGAACACGGAGCCGTTCAAGTGCTCCATGCAGCTCCCATGAGCCAACGTAAACCCCCTGAAGTACCTCCGTTTCCCCCCATTAATTTTGTATTCCTGGAGAAGGAAGCCCTGAAAGGTGAGAGCTCAGCCCATGGGTGCCCCATCTGTTTAAGAGCCTTTCAAGAGCCTCCAGCCACTGTCCGTGTACTCCAGCAGAGAGAACCAGGCTCCCACTTGCTTTTCTCTGAGCAGCAGCAGCTGAGAGAAAAATGTGCATTCCCCCATCTTTCACCTCAAACACACAAGTTTCACCCTAATTTACCTGAACAGAGATGGGTGGTTAGAAGAAGAGGCTAAATAATGCCTCCAGGTCTGGTCTGGAGGGGTCTGGTCTCTGGCGCACTACAGAATGTAAGTTCTGTTTGAAGAAATCATTTATTGCTGGTTATATTTCTCTTAAAGCAGCAGCAGCTCATCAGGCCTTTTGGAGCAGCCGTGCTGTTCCTCAGTTGAAGATCAGGCATAGGGCTCAGTGTGGCAAGTGTGTAATGCTTGCACGAGGGTGCTGGGCTTGCTGGCTCCTGTGTCAGAGATGTACAAATCTGGGGATGTGACTCTGGTGGGACGTGAAGTCCTCTAGAACTGCCTGTGACGGAGCCTGGCTGTCACGAGTGGGCAGGGGGAAAGGCTGTTTGGGACCTGTGGCTGCTCCAGCGCTCTGGGGAACCCTTTGAGATGGTCTGGGTCAGAGCTCTTCTGGCTTTGGTGCTTCTCTGGGTCTGAACTCAAACTGGGACCATCCCCTCAAGTGGGGAGGGGAAGATGAAATGATTTAGTGTCTAGATGAGCGCCGTCGTTAGCTCTGTAGCCACGAATGCTGCAATACCCCAGCTGGAATCACTGGCTATTTATCATATAGGGGCTTGTTGGAGTAGAGGTAGTGGGTCAGGGACAAGTTTTATTTCCTAGCAATAAACTTGGTCTCTGCTGTCCTTACAAAGAGCCCCTAAAATCTATTGTGGGGGTAGGGAGGCTGCAGAAGGGAGAGGACATGCCACAGAAATAATCTTTTTAGATAGAAAATGCCTAAAAGGATGCTTTGTGTTGGAGCAGGGGGGCCGTATGGGGGTGGGACCACGCAGGCAGCACCCACCAAGGCTGCTCCGGGGTGACCTACCCTCCACCCCAAAAATATCCCCCTCCCATTACTCTTCAGCCAGGAGCCCCCCCCCACTGCTGCCGGGGTCCCCCTCCCCCGCGGGCCCGCCCGCTGCCCGCCGTGTGGCGGTGGGGGGAGGAGGAGGAGGAGGGGGAGGAGGGAGTCCCCAGCTCCGGCATGAGGCCGGGCTGAGCGATGTGCGAGCAGGCAGCGCGTTACTGCCGGGCCGGCGTGCAGAGGCTGCTGCGCAAGCCGCCGCCGGCGCTCCGCGGGCTGGACGGGCTGCTGCGCTGGGTGGTGGCCAGGATGAGCGACAAGGGCGTCGGCGAGCGGGAGCTGCTCACCCCGGGCGCCGCTGCCGCGCAGAGGAAGGGCACCTCCGTCATCCTCGATGTGAGTGGTCCCCGTGCACCCCGCGACCAGCGCCCCGAGGGCCGGCGGGGCACGGGCGGCACGCAGGATCCCGCTTCCCTCCCTTTTCCCTGACCGGATCCTGCAGCGGCTCGGGATCGGGGCGATTCCTCCGGTCCTGCGCCCACCGGACCGGTTGGGGACGGGGTGGACCCCGGGTCCTGCAACCCCCGAGCGGGGTGGGCATGGGGGTGCAGCCTGGAGCCTGTGTCCCATTGCGCGGGTCCTGCAGTCGCGGGCTGGGTGGGCAGCCCGGGTCCTGTATTCCTTTGCCCGGGTCCTGTATTCCTTTGCCCGGGTCCTGTATTCCTTTGCCCGGGTCCTGCACCCATCCGGCCAGCTCGGGATCGGCGTTATCTCCCGGGTTCTGCATCCGCGGCACTGCGCCCTGGTCCAGCATCCGCCGGACCGGCTGGGCAAGCGGCTGCACCCCGGATCCTGGAACCACAGGCAGCATGGGCACGGTTCCTGCACCCTCGTTGCCGGATCCTGCGCCCCCCCGACCGGCTTGGCATCAGGGTAATATCCCGAGTCCCCAGCCGGTTGGGGATGGGGTGCAGCTCGGGTCCTGCATCTCCCGAACTGGTTGGGCGTGGGAGCGCAGCCCGGATCCTGTGCCCCTGGGCTGGGTGAGCACGGGGTTACGGCCGGGGTCCTGCACCCACTTGCCCTGCACACCTTGGGACAGGTGGGGATAAGGCACACCTTGGTCCTGAGACCCCGGAATTGGCTGGGCATGAGGGTGCAGCCTGAGTCCTGCTTTTTTTTTTTTTTTTTTTTTTTTTGGTTGGGNTTCCCAGGTCCTGCAGCCCCTTTTCCCAGGTCCTGCAGCCCCTTTTCCCAGGTCCTGCAGCCCCTTTTCCCAGGTCCTGCAGCCCCTTTTCCCAGGTCCTGCAGCCCCTTTTCCCAGGTCCTGCAGCCCCTTTTCCCAGGTCATGCACCAGGGCCCCTGGACCAGCAGGTGCATCCTGGGTCCTTGATGCTCCTATTAGCTTGACTGGATAGAGATGCGGGACTCCAGGTCCTGCAAACCCTCCAGTCTTGCAGCATGGGTTGTCCCAGGTTAGCTGGGCATAGGGTCCTGCATCCATCCCAAATCCTGGACCCCAGTCCCTGAAGGGTTGCGGCTGTGAGGGTCTGTGCAGTGGGAGCGTGGTGCTGGGTGCCTGTGAGTTCATGGGACCCGGGGTTCCCTTACCCAGGTTTGGGGGGGGCAGGTAGGTGTGTGCTTAGTGCCTTGGCTGTGGTATTTATAGACTTCCTGATTAGGGAGCTAACGAGGCTATTTGCACTTAAATGAATTGGGAGAATGGGGTGGAATCAACGGGAGTGCAAACGGTGTAATTACACAGTCTTTCTGCAGCATCTAGTAATTAAATACATATATCCTCAGCTTTGCTATCTCCTAGCTTTTAAAAAAAAAAAAGTAGTGAATGCAAAAATAAGCTGCTGAGGCACTGGCTGTAGTAAAGGATAACTCACGCTCTCCTCCAGCCTCCTTGGAGACAGGCAGTAGTAGCTCTTCCAGGTGGGACCTTGCATTTTCTAAATAATTGCTGACTTTTCTACCGTGTCCCTGGTAGGCATTGGCATGGGCAGGCATCTCTGGGCACCCTGGCTGACAGGAGTTTCGGTTCCCTGCAGGAACCACTTCCGCTGTGTCTATTGAGCTGCCAAAAGCAGCTTGGAGAGCAGACCGCTTGATGGCTGGTCGTACCTGGTGAAACGGGCTGGCAGGTGGGCAGCTGC